>SRMA01025636.1:0-80044 GCA_007224835.1 Danionella cerebrum
CGACACACAGGGTCCTCCTCACCCCTGAACCTCCAGTCAAAAAGTCTGAGGAGTCACTTGCTGTACATTTACTCGAATAGCTCATGAATGGATGAATGAAATGTCTCAAATAAAAGAAAAGGGATCAAATAAAAGAAAATGCAAAATATGTTTGAGCTTTGACCTGGAGAATGTATTTCTGGAAATGACATTAAATGTCGAGTGAGTCTACGTTATTCGATGTGATGCGTCTGTAAAATAGCCTTATGACCATGCGCTTTAACAAATCACCTTTAATTCTATAAAGTTTAGTTGGCATAGTCATAGTTATGTCTGTAACAAATTTTGTGGTAATCGAGCAATAAGTAGATTTCGATCTAATCAAAGTTACTACAGGAAGTTCAAAATTGCCATTTATTTTTTGGCTGAAACAGGGGAAAGCTTTGTTCGGATATTTCACCATATGTTAAAGCTATTAGCATTTCTCAAAAGTCATTATACCGTTACATGAGTACCTTTAGGGTTTTTGTCCATTTTTAAAATGGCAAACTGATGGTTAAAATGATCATGGTCTGACTCAGCAGTAGCTTCTGAACATATTGACCAATTTTGCACCAAACTGATTCAGAGTTATAAGCCAAAACATGCATTCTTTTATATGTCCTGACCACCAGGGGGCTGTGCACTGAAACTCTCCAGGTATCCTAAAATCTTTTTTTTACAATATCCACCAAGTTTGGTCTGAAAGGGTTAGCCAAATATAGCCTTGCAGCATTTTGGCGAGTATTCCTTCGATGTAGGAGGAGGTGTTTGCATAAGTAGGTTTTAATACAATTCAAAATTGTGGTTAATTATCTTAACATGAACATCGAACTAAATGTTCCTTGGTGCATAAGAAAAAAACTATGTAAAAAAACCTGAAATGCACAGCGAGCCAAAAATCTTACTGCTTGGAGTAAGAAACTTATTTTTATAAATTATATGTCTGCATTTTTTCATTGTTGACATATTCAAACAAACCCACGTTCACTTGCAAACCCAAACAAACCCACCATTAAATGTATGGACTAATAATTCCTCATTAAACATTCAAAATTAACATGAGCTCAAATACGTATTTTACTCCACTGTATTTGTAGAGGAAGGTTTAACTGACAGTAACTTCCTTGTTCGATTTAGACTTTTGAACTCTGCTGTGTGCAAATTATAGACAGAAAAAACTCGATCTGCAATAAAGGGGAGTCATCACCACCCTTGCTATCTGCTCAAACAAACTGCAAGAGTAGCACTAGTGATAAGATAAGAGCAAAAACAACAGACAACTGTCATTTTCCTGCTCCCGAGCTCTAAAAACAGAGTGCACGGTTGGAAACCTGACTGTTATGCCATCATTCTGAGCTCTTCTCCTTGGAGATCTTCATGGGAAGCTTAAAAGCAGCACCTGCACAGGCAGAAAAAGCAAGACTAAACTAGAGCAACCAGGTGAATATCTCTCCTTATGTTGCCTTGCAGCTGCTTTCACTCAGGTCCTCTTTTGTTACGTGCTCTATAGTCTCAACCTCAGACTTTACGCCCACGGATTGGCTTCCCTGAAGGTCTAGCTACAAGACCGTGTGCCCTGTGCAGCAGATGAAGAGCGAGAGGGTGGTTGACCACTAACAGGCAGCAGATGTGAGAGGAAACATGCTGAGCCCACACAGTGCAGAGGAACATACGTTATACGTTTTTTTTCCCCTATGCAGTTATAAATAAAGCTGAGGTCTGCCACGCTTTGTGATATATCCTGAAAAAAAAATGTTCAAAAGAAAAGCTCAAAATAAGCACTGTGACTTAGATCCAACAAGGCCTAGCTCTCTTCTTCACACAAAAGCCATGTTTATTTCCACAGTGTCACATTAATCAAAATGTGCTTTCCATTTCAAACAGTGCGTCTATTCAAACTGAAGCTAACCACATTTTACCCACAATTCTGTTCTTTAAAAATGTGTGTTATCCATCCAAACATCTCATAACAATCTCACGTAAATGTTTACTGTGCTTTTGGAATCTCTTAATCTGAACTTCTCTTCTCTTCATAATCAAAGGTATAGAATTCTAGATTTTCATTTTGTTAGTTTCTTTGTCACGTGACGAAACAATAGTTTACAGCCAACTATACTCGAAGACACATGCTATTGCTACCAAGCTACCGTTATATTATTAGCATCCATAGAGACATACTAGCAAGTTAGCAATTGCTTGCCAACCCAACAGACACAGACTTGCAAAATGCCAAACAGAGATTAATGTTCAAGCCTCAAACAGGTATGTACTCAAGATACTACTAGCTTGCTAACCTCATAGAAACATTAATTAGCAACATAGCCTAGCTTCCCAGATCCTCAAAGACCTTATAATAGCATAGCATTAGCTTTCTTGTCTCACAGAGAAGTATTTGCAAGATAACATTAATTGAAGAGCCTGACAGATGTCCTCAGAGGAAACTATTGGCTGAAGAACCTTGAAGAAACACAAATTAGCAACATAACAAAGCTTCCTAAATCCTCATAGACATTCTAGCATGATAGCATTAGCTTTCTAGTGTCACAGAGATGTAATAGTAAGAAACATTAATTTACTAGCCACATAAACATGTACTCAAAAGATACTATTAGCTTGCTAACCTCAGAAACACGAATTAGCAACATAGCATAGCTTGCTAGATACGCACAGACATTGCAGCAAAACAAAATTAGTGAACTAGTCTCATAGATTCATGTATTTGCAAGATAAAATGGATTTACATGTCTCAGAAACATGTTCTCAGAAGATACTGTTAAGTTAGCTTACGAAACACTAATTAGCAAGGTAGCATTGCTTGCTAGATCCTCAAGACCTTCAGTTGTAAATAATTAGCTTTCTACTCTCATAGAGACGTGTATTAACAAAATACATTAGTTTAGAAGCCTCAGACATGTACTCAGAAGATACTATTAGCCTGCTAACCTCACAGAGACATTAATTAGCAACATAACATAGCTTGCTAAATCCACAAAGATGTTTTAGAAAAGTAGCATATTGGGCTGTGCCAAAGAAATTCAGAAATATTTCAACAAATCTGATTGAAATGAATGCATTATTTACAGTGACATTCAGTTACTTGAAAACGGTTGCTAATATAATATAGTAAATTGAAAGCTTCTAAACTTTGAGATTGCCTACATTTCTAAAGACCAGGCCTGCTTACGATGTTATTATACTGGCCCTTTTAATACTTTTATACTGACCCAAACAAAACGTATGCTAACTATTTGTGACATTTAAAGATTGCAGGAGTACCACATGATCAGTTTGTCCTCCACTGATGGCATACAGACAGAGGACTGTTAGATGATTTCTACTTTAAAGTGGCCAAGCGTACAGGCATACTCTTCAGATACTTCCCAGATTACAAGAGTGTTGTTGAAGAATTAGACCAAGTCAACAGGGAAACTTTGCCAAGATAGGAAATCTTTTATTACAGAGAAAAAAAAACTTTTCTTCCAAAATATAGAAATCTGTACAACTTCCGCACAATCAATTTACATGAACTGTACAAATTTACAGCAGTTCATCACAACATACCCAAGAATGAGGAAAAGTATGGACACAAGAGATGTACAGACGGGAAAAAAAATAATCACAAGATACAGACAGCTTTATCTTGGGTTGTTCATATTTTTTTCTTTTTTTCAGTTTTAATTTAAAAAAAAAGGAAAAAGAAAAGAGAAAAACAAGGAAGTCTATCAGCGTAGAGCATGGAAACTTATAAATAAAATTTTAACCAAAACAACTTTGGTCCTCTCCAACACTCCTAACACAAATGGCTTCACTTATGAAAAAGGAATTTGTGTTAAAATATGAAATACAAAAAGGAACAAGTCTACACACAGCAAAATATCAATTATTGGCACTTCCCATTTGTATGGTTATGTACGTAGTCTACCATATGCTGTACAATAACAATACATTCTACAAAATATGGAACCACCTCAGATGCGAAAGTGGCAATAACGCTAATCATTTCTGAAATGACCGACAAAATTCCTGAATGAATTATTCCCTTCTGTTTTTCACATCTTAACCTGCAGATCCATAAGGGTTTCAATGAATGTCTGTGGCCTGAGCTTGGCAATACATTCCAATAGAGACACCATGGCCTCAGTCACATAGCTTCAATGTTTAACCTATTAGTGCATTTCACGAGCTCTTGCCCTCAAGTCGACTTGAGGCTAGACTCACAATGATTCTTATGTGCAAACAATTTCAGAACTACAGTGGAATTGGTTTTCGGAGGCGGAGCGGGGGGTTAAAACGATTTGTAATAGCAGATCTAAAAAGCACTCAAATAATCTGTTCTAGTTCGGTTAAGATCACCAGAATGCGGTTAGAAAAGAATCAACAACAAAACCACGGTGCCTGGGTGGGGAGGCTTCAAAACTAAACGTTTTCCCGAGTCGTGAGGTGGCAAACGGCATCCAAAGGACTAAATTGGAATCAGGCTTAGACATTTTGATTTAAAAACTGACGTTCCATCTCTATTCTATAGTGGCTGAACCAAAATCAAGATGAAAGGAGACGGCAGTGCATAGAAAACCAGGCATTTACCCATGGTCCTCTAGGGTCGAATGCATTAGCACACACAGATAAGCACCTTGTCTTGGCAGTTGGCAGCTAAGGCAAGAGCATTGCATACACACATGCAAACAAAGCCAACAACCTGCTTTTTCCACCCAATGTAAACAGAATCAGCCAGAAACCAGGAGCACCACATGTATCTCTTCCCGTCCAACCGTGGCCCTGAATGTAAGGCTTGGTGGGGATTGGAGCAGTTCATGCTGGCATTTAGGTACCTTCTCCTCTCGGATGTAAGAAGGGGGCAGGGGAGGATTGTAGCTGCCCTGGTATGAGGGTCCTACTCCCTTCTTCACCCATCCAAGGGAGGAAGCTGATATGTTTCAACCACACACTCCTAGTTAAGAGTGAGCGTGGTGAGGCCTGGCTGAAAAGTGCACTGTAAAACCATCCAAAACAAGTGAGCACCATTGGCCTTCTGATTCTGTCCAGAGATGGGAACACTGGTCTGGTTTTGGATGCAGCATCCTGCTGGTCAGTTAACCGTACACTGGCCGTAAAGTAATCCTTAAACAAGAATTGGTCAATCGAGGGGCTGAAAACGGCAATTAGCTGGGTTCGAAAGGGCTCTCCTGCCTTCAAAAACATTACAAGTCGATCGATGGATGAAGTGCGTAAGCAAGGTACTACAACAAAATACAAGGTATGCGATGGAATGCAGCTGGTTTGAATTGAAACGACATCCCACGCACTCTAAAATGTCAAAGTGCATTTTTTTCTAAACGAGGCAGAAAGTAAAGACCACGTCTGCTTCAAGCCCTAAAATCAAAAACAACTTTGCTACATTTTTTTCCATTTTGGTATGATAGGAGTTTAAATAAGTGTTTTGTCACCTTTTTCTCTCTTTTGTTAGAAATTACATTCATCCAGGAGATGTCCCCTCGGAAAGCTACAAGCATGAGAACCTTTGCGTCACAGTGCCATCAACGGCTTGTGCGGGGATCAGTATGACAGATATTCCAAGAAGGCCGTGTAAAGGATTTGCAATCCGTTCATGTCGACCTGAAGCTCAAAAGGAGCCGCACCAGACGCTGAGGATAAAAGTACCGCTCTCTGGTCCAAGAAAAAGAGAGTTTTGTCTAAAAACGAGGTCTGTAGCGGCACTCAGGTCTGGCACGATTCCTCAAGGGTCTAGGCTTCAGCTCGGCAACGAACAGAGCAGTGGTGGGACAGAATTCTGAGCGTAATTCCGTAAAACAAAAGATGGAGTCAGTGTTTATGCTGGAACATAAACTGCAAGCAAAAGTGCAAAGTCAACATTGGGAGTCGATAACAGAAAAAGCCACGATGACCACCTCAATGGGGGAAGGGACGACGACGACGTTTAAGGTCTTCATTAGCTGCCCCAGAGTTGAGCCTCTGGTAGATCCAACGGAAACACAGAACCAACAACCAAATGAGTGAAAATTAAACCTACAAGGTTTCCATCACCTGGATGATAGAACATCCTTTTTTCTTCTCCTTTGTCATTCTTCCTTTCTTAAAAACGATTGATGCGACCCATTTAGCTGGACACAGTCATCATGTAAGGTTTCGCTGGGCTGGTACGACCCAAAACCAGTAGTTCCTCCTTGCAGCTGATGTGGCTCTCCACCAAAGGGGACACCTGTGAGACAGAAGAGGTGGGGTTGCTGTTTCCAGTGGTGCTGCTAGGGTTCCCATTGTTGCTGGGATGGGATTCGTAGAGCACGCAGATCGAACCATCCTCTCCGATCCGGTACGACACCTCAAACGGGTCGACCCAAAGCGTCAGCTCACTTGGAAGCAGCAGGTAGAGTTGTTGGATAGACAGGCCAATGCGTTGACCAGCCTGTCCCACCAGAGGGTCCATTTTGTGATTAATGCGTATGCAGCGATACCCAGACCCTTTGTTGGGGCGGTCTGGGAACCAGTGGTGCTTGTATTGCTCTGAAGGAGGGAAATAAAAAAAATTAAGAACCAACAAATAAAAGAAAAAACATAAAGAAAAAGGTTTTTTTCCTACAGTTGTTCAAATCTGTACTCATTCCTTGTTTCAGTTTGATATGCAATTATTACACCCTATAGAAATACTCGCATGCTCTATTGATAATTATGTAATGACTGTGTTAATTAGCTTGTGTTACACAACAAAAAATGGGGGCGGCACTCGAGAATGTATTACGCTGGTAAAAGATCGTTGGTGAAAGACAGATAAACAGCCATTTACCATCCGTGTCCAAGGCCTACGTGACGGGGGGAGAGTGAGCGAGAGAGAACGAGGCGAGGGCCATCATTTGATTACACAATCCCCATTTGGCTAGAGAGACACAAAGTCTTCAAACACTTTGCTGGCAAAAGCCTGAAGTCCTGGCAAAGCAGCGAAAGCACCTTTTCCCCATTAAATCACAGGGTCACTACACATATACCTAATGAACATTGTTAAATTCCCCCCAAATGTCCCGAACAATATTGACACAAATGCCTGTCTTTGTTGTCTGCATGACATTTGGAGAACGGGATGGGCCTCAAGCCTCTTTGTGCTGCTCTGAAATAGGCCAGGCCCCCGCAGGCCACCTGTAGACTAGGGTTAGATAACGCTGCCTGTGACATCCCTGGACCATTCTCCTAAAAGCCTGGCACACAATGATCGATGACGCACCCCCAGTTCAGAACTTCCACAATGCTCAAACTTCAGATAAACAGCTTGATGAAGGGAAATGTGCCGCATGTTAACATTCACCAAGCTTTGCTTTAAGTCTAAGAATTAGGACACAGCAATGACGAACGTGTATTTAGTGATGTGATTAGAGAACAGGAAGCAGAGATAGGTTTTCAGATCAATCTTACACAACACCTGTGTTTTCAATCTGAAACTTTTTAAGCAGGTACAGAAGGAACTAACCCACTTTTTCCACCCTGTCGGGATTACACTGAGTCTTTGTTTCATTGTGCGGATATGTGTTTAGTTGAGACACCCAAGAAAGATAAGAAGGAGGATAAAGCTAAATAATATTACATTCCCAGCAGCAGAACGATGTCATGCAAACCCCTTTGCGTCCTCCGGTGGCAGCCATTTTATCTGACTCGGCCATCCACTACGTTTGTTTACAACCAGGAGTATGCAACATTGATTCGAAAATAAAGAACATTCTATTTTCTTTTGTTTGTTTGTAACTACTTACTGTATTTAGTGTATATTTGGAAAATTCTGTGAAGAGTTCCGAATGCAACTCTAGTCCACCAGAAAATCACTCGCAGCAGGACGGTCCAAACGATTCCAAAAACGGGACATGTCTTTAAAATGTGTTTATACACGCGTACATTTGGCTGTGTAGCTATTATTGAGTGTTTTGGTAGTCAAAATAAATTCAGTCGCGTCCTAATCAGTTTGGGTTAAAATATCACTGGGTAACTGCTAGCACTCTGTTAGTGTGTTGGCGCTGGGATTACATGGCGGGTTCAGGGTTTATGGTGAGTTTTATAAATGGGTTAATGCTGTTGTTGTTGTTTGTGTATGTCTCCGTTCATAACTGAAATGATGCGCTTGGTGAAACTGCGTTGACAAAGTGAGATCACTCGCTGTTCGCGCTGCAGTTATTTCAGTATTCTGTGAAGCCAGATTAATTTTATTTAATGCAGCAAATTAAAGTCTGTAACAGAGCAGATTGGCAGTTGTGTAAATGTATACATTTAACATTACATGGGTTACATTGGCGATTAAATAGTAACGAAGAATATTCGAGAAACACAGTGTAATCAGACCGAAGTATATGTGAACCTATAAAGGAAAATGGTTGTTTATAATCACGAAAGGCTTAATGTGCACAGGGAAATCGCATCTAACATACGTGCAATGGTCTGTTTTGGATGTTTAAAAGACATCTTGTTTACTTTGGCTGTAGTTTTCAACCAAAACTGGGATGATGTTTGTTCTATGGCTCATCAACATTGAACTGTTTGCTGGGTTTGTTGTTTCACCATATGGCCGACACTCTGGCTTTTGTGCCTAAAACGGCAATCTTTCAAAAAAACAACCTAAAAAGCCTGGATGAAAGTTGTGGTTGACACACCGGTTTTCTTACAATTTAGCACTTGATAATAGACCGAAAATTATGGTGTATTATAGAAAACAACCGTTCTCTTGACTGAGCTTAATGTGTCATTGTACAAACCCGGTAGATTTAGTGAAACACTTGAAACTAGTGTATTTCCAGCCTGCTCTGAAACATTAAATGATGATGATGATGATGATATCTAAGCCATGCAGTCTTGCTGAGCATTACGTAATTTATGGCCAGCAACATATGGCAGGCCGTTTAGACTTTTACTGACAAGAAAGAAGCACCCATTGCATTTCTAAAATTACATAAAGAATGGATACAGCACCTTACATGTTTCAAAGAAATAATTTATTAGTAAAACGTAACAACATAAAACCAAAGATATTTATTTACGGTCATCGCCCTTGGAAATATACTTCATTAGAATTCCCTAACCTTTATTGGAACGACGAAATCAAGAGATTGTTATAAATGTGTAATAACTATTTTTTTTTTTTTACCACAAATTATACCCGCTGAGCAACACCTAGAGGTGTTTTGGTTTAGAGGTGGTTCTAAACACATGGATAATCCACTTGCCACACGCATAAAACAAATAAACAATTTAATGAAAAGAAATCGAAATTCTCGGTAATTCTCTCATTGTTTAGCAAAACTATGAGAGGTTGTTTTATGATTTGCCAGCTTTGGTCGAAGGTTTCGTGTGTTTTTGTTGTGCGCAAAGCGAGCGCGCTTCCGCCTATGTGGCCAAGCGCATAAATAACTCCCAAACAAAGACATTGTTTTTCTTGCGCACTTTTTCTCAAACAAGACAAACTCATCGAAAACGAAGGTTGTATGTATCGTGTGAATGTGGATAACTACCTGCCAAGATATCCTGTAGGGTCTGGCTGAATGTCTGCAGCTGTCTGTCGTTCACATGTCCTTTGATCCGGAGGAATCTCGACAGAAAGCCGACAGCAGCGTTTATCTCTGGCTTCATGGTTCCTCGGGCACAGAGGGTATGCATTGAGAGGCTCCGTGGGCTTGATGGCCAGTGCGCTTTTGTCTCCGTTCACAAAATGCTCCTTGTTTTTCGCGTGTTTTATTTCTCTGGCGCCTATGCTGGGCATTTATTTGTCGAGGAGGGGGAAATGCGCAGAATACTACGTGTTCCAGGACGGTACAGCGCTGTGACTGGGGCTGTGATGTCCGAAATCGCAGAGTGGAGCGCTCCGAGCTCTCCTTCTCGGTCCACCAGCAGAGTAGAGCGAAACTAAAGCGAACGGGACTTATGTAATGCCCCCGCCGCGGCCAGCAGCAACAGCAACAACAGCCAGCCAATCACCGTGCGTTGGCACGGGTGACGTATGAGCGGAGGAGTGGGTTCATTGCGTCACAGCTCTAGAAATAAACAGAGCATGTGAAAAAAGGCAAGATGAAGATTTTAACCCTTTCCTCCGAATCACAACACCACGAAATGTCTGAAATTAGCGCCACAAATGCAACTACAGAACAGAGACGTGGGCTACTTCTGCATTCTGTGGAGATACTTGGAATTTCCAACTCTCTCCGAAGGGGAAAACCCTCCGATCAGTGAACCTTGCTGTCTTTTGAATGAAACATACACAGTACAACCTACACAACCACAAGCCGAGCCAACGGTGGCTGGTTTATGAACAAAAGGAAGACTGTTTAGCGTTTTGGAATTAAAAAGGAATTCGAGTTTAATGTGACATTAGACTTTGAAGGGGTAATCTTTGAGCTGATATAAAGTAAAACAGATATAACATTTCCAGAAGTGGGCGGGGCTTCTCACACGGCTACCTTTGACACCTCTTTCTAATTGGACATCAGTTCGAATATGTTTCATATGCCGTTTGCATAAGTACGTCTGATAAATCAGTGCTGACACACACTGACTATGTTTGCTGTTCTTTTCCAACTTTGTCGTATTCAACACCAATCCCGAAATGTCTCCAAACCACAAGTTTAAAAGTTGAGATCCACACGGTGGTCCACACGGTTCGGTATAAAACCAACTATTGTGGCATCCCTAGTGTTCACATAACTACCAAGAAAAAAAGTGAGTATTGAAATATTTTAGAGATAACAGGGTAAGTCGGAACCATGGCAGCTGAGGATCATTTTGGAATTTAAGGCCTTTACACACCGATGCGTTTTTTTTAATGGAGGGGCTGCATGCAGTAAATATTTAGGATTTCACGCGGCAGAAGCGCAGAGAACGGTGTCCATGTTCTCAACCTGCGTCTCACAACCAAGCAGTCGCTTTGAAAAATTGAAAACATTGTGAGGTCACGTGTGCCACTCTGATGCGCAAGACTGTGAATGTTATCAAAATGGGAGCACACAAGTTTTTAATTCATTTATTGGGTCAAAACAAACCCTCTTTTGAAGCGAAACCACTGTTTATATTGCCGTCTATGTATTGTATTCTATGCCTCTGCATAGTAGAATAGAAAGAGCGCGTGGATCTAATGACGCAGACGTAAAAGTAAATGCATAGGTGTGTAACGACCTTAAGGCACCTATGCGTTTTTTTAATGAAGGGGCTGCATGCAGTAAATCTTTAGCCTTAATTACACAGGCGCTAATGTGACTGTACACACCTGCCGGAAAGAACACTGTGTTCTTTCAAGAAATACACTGATGTGAGTATTGTTTGGTCACATGTCTTCAGCCGGGAAAGGCAGCAATAGGTGGCGCTCGAGAACAAAATGAGGAAAATGAGGAACTGTTCTTCCGGCGCAAGCTTCATCAGAGATCAGCAACAGAGGATTTTCATGTTTTCATGACTGGGATTATTATCAAAAATAGGAGCTAAAAAAAAGTTTTAATTCATTTATTGGGTCCAAATAAGCCGAAAAGAAACCCCCTTCATGACACTTTTCACAGGTACAGTGATCAGTGAGTAAAATTTTTGTGAGAGTGCCACTGAGGAAGAGAAAGAGAGCCTTGTGGGCATCTGAAAAACAGTGCATCTTTCATTCAGCATCACAGAAATTTGCCATAGCTTATGTATTAATATTAAAGAAAACAACATAGCATTAATGAGTGTGTTAAAATAATAAACTTTTTTCTGCAAAACCAATGTTTAAATTCTACCTTTGTTTTCAAAACTTGAATAAAATGAAGATAAAACAGATGTGTTCTTCCAAACACTGGCTTGCTCCTTGCTACCACTCTTTTTTCAGAATAGGCTCTGATTGTACGACCCGACACAGAGCATGCCATTGTAATTCTTGTGTTAATCTTAAAGAGCCCATGTCATAATTATTTGTTTTTTAAAGTGTCAAAAACACTTTAATTATTTCTAATACACTTTTAATCTTACCAGATTTTTAAATGACTTCATAATGAATCATTTTATGAGTCGTTTGTACGAAACTTTTTCTTTATGTGACGCAACCTGCAACGATTGGTACCGTCTGCTCTCATTGGATACTACGTGTCACATGCATCTCCAAAACAGAACGTCTAACAACAAATATTACATTACTGTTATTACTCGTATGTTATGGTAAAAGTGCATTAAAGTCAAAACTCCAAATTAAAAGCGACTGGAGCAGGATTCCTCTCAGCTTTAAAGATCCACTTCATTAATATTTTGCCTCTTTGTATGTAGGTAAACATGACAAAGAGGTAATTTTGTTAATCAATTGCATAAAGGGAATGTATTCTGAAGATACATAAAATACATGTTATTGATTTTTAAATGGTTTTAGAAGCTTGGCACAGAGAGTAGGGGGATCTCCGTTCAAAACTCTCCAAGTGAATAAAGAAAAATAGCATTTTTGTAATTTGTTTAGCGGAAAAAAACCTCAAAGACTGAAGACTATGCATATCGATCATCATCTTTTATCATCAGGCTCCAGAAACAGATCACAGATAAACTATTAGCTCCGCCCATTTCACATCTTGAAATGTAATTTAGCGTGAGAAATCGGAGGTGTAGAGTGAGAGATCACTCAAATGCATGAGTCTTACGTTCAATGTGTGAGAGAGTTGGCAGTTCTGCAGTTTCACTCGTGAGTATGGATGCCGAAACACTGTTGCGGCTACCGTAGGCATTGTGGGAAATGTAGTGTTTTTTGTTTTTTTTTTTAGACACAACTTTTAAGGTCTCGCGGGCCACATTAGATTACATGGCGGGCCACGCGTTTGCCACATGTGGTTTATACAAATCTAGTACATGGGAGGTAATATATAATACAGATGAGAGATCTCAAATGGTGAGTGGCAGAAATGTACGAGCCACATATCGACCTGATCTGCACTGTACGGAGACCTACAGACTTGAATTATATACTGTACTGATTGGTTGATTGACGGTTGGGTGGAAGCATTACTTTCCTCGTCACAGAATCATCTTTAATCACCCCACAGAAAGATGAAATGCAGGCATAACATGAAACACCGTTCCTCTGTGTATTTGAGCATAAGAAGTAATATCAGCTGCTATAAGGGGTTTCGAACTCAACTACAAGGGACATTCTGACCTAAATCTGTTGCTGTTTCTGTTGAGGCCAGAGAAAGATCACCTCTGAGGCAGCGTGTGCTGCTGAGTCAAGGCTCAGAACGACCTGCCCTGGACACTCCAAGCTAATTCAGCACAATACTATTTAGAAAAGGAGATCTAGTTTAAGCCTGGACTTCATTGCAAACAGCCCAATTCTTTTACTAGTTAACTACTAAGAATACTGTTCTATTTTTGGTATATCCGCTTCTCTTATTTAATTCTAACAACCAAGTGTTTTTTTTTTTTTTGCAATTTTAAGGAAAGGACTTAAAATTGTTTCATTTGTTATGTGGCTGTAGACCTAATCACATTTGGGGTTCAGATTGTAGCTGTTCGGGAGCGGAAGAACTGGAACTGAACCTGAACCAAAACATAACTATCCATTGGAAATTCCCTATTCAGCGTGGAAAGAAAATCCTGAAAAAGATAAAACTTTTAGTGCCGGGGTTAAATTCACACCATGACTACAAGCCCCTAGTGCCAAAGGCTAAGCAGAATTCATGCAGTTTTCCATGTTTCTTTTAGTATGGGTTTTGGCAAACATAACAGCTCAATCCTTTGTCTCCATCAGCTCTCAACACATTAAAAATAACTGCACCCCCATATTAGAGAAGCCCGCCTGAGTCATCACAGAAACACAGACTCAGAGCAAACACGATCGTAGAGCTTAACCTCTTTCTAGACTCTCAAGGTAACAGACACTTTATTAGATAACACTGTTGTCATGCTGTGTAGTGATGGGATTTATGGCTCTTTGGAGGGAGCCGGATCTTTGGGATCCGTTCACTTTAAAGTGCCTTTCAAAAAACTGGCTCATTTGGCTCCTTTTTTATATTTTTTGGCTGCTCCCAGTTTAGCTCTTGTGACATTCATAAAGCAAACATCTTATGATCGGTTACAGTAAAGAATCCAAGTGATTTATTATTGAAATAAAGTGCACTGTTTCAAACACACCCATCACACAGACAAATCCACACACTACATTCCGTATAAAAGATCACGATCAAGTGGAACAGGATGAGTTTGTTGTGTGGTTCAACAATTAATTCTTATTCATCTAAACACTCGGTGATTACATCCTCAAACGCTAAGTGTTTATTGTTTAATTGGGTCATAAGCTAAAAACCCTCATATTTTTATTTAATTAAAGGAGAATACTTTTATGAGAACCGGTTATTATCTTTGCTTCTGTCCAAAAATTGCATCACATAGGTAAGAAACCCAAAAAAACAAGCTCAAGTGGTAATTTAGTTACTCTGGCAGAGTGTCAAAAAAATGGTAAGTCTGTAAAATTGAAAGACAATAAAACCCAGGAACATGTCCTTTGGGTATATAATTACACATCATCCTACATAACCCATCGATGACTCATCTGCTCCGCCCTGGGATGTTTTGGCAGAGCCCTTTCTACCAGCTGGAAGTAAAAAAGCGTCAACTCCGTGGTTTAGAAACTCAAAGGCCTTCACACGCTTCCTTTACCTCCATGGGCCTTCAGTTAACAATTTTTCAGGAAGTGAGCAAACCCTGCTCTTTCTGTTTGATAACTTTTGCTTGATAACCTCCAAAGGAAGAGTGGGCAAGCCAACAGGCCTAAGGCTATTTATAGGAGCAATAATCTGTGCTCCACTCGCTCCCTATCTGTCCATATGTCACCAGGACGGTGCACCTTTTATTTTTGGAAGTGAGAGAGAAGAGCTGCCCCATAAGAAAACCCCCATGAGCCCCAGCTCAGTCACACTCTCAGGACAAGATATTGAATGACGCCTCCTTCTCTTGCCCTATCCTGTACCCTGGGTCTTTTGTGTGTTTGGTAAATTAGCGACATTTCCTGAACGCGATTTGGGAAACTGCTTTGAGTGCAGAAAGAAACCATATAAAGTACAAAATTACTCTGTATGTCTATCAAATCATGTCAAAGATGATTGACAGCTTCCACAGCCAATCACACGACTGGTAAACTGCAGTCACAGACCTTTCACATGGGAACAGTGAGCAAAGGAGAGAGTTGCATAGAAAACAGGCAAATAAGACAAAATCATTCAGAATAAATATCCTACCACATGTCATCCATTAAGTCTTGTTTTAGTTATCTCCAAAAAGTATATATTATGGTTTGCTGTGTTGTCCTTTTTTCGCAGTGGCGATCCCATTTTAAATGCCTTGAAAAGCATTCTTTTCGCATATGGAATCAGAAGATTTCCTGTCATGTAACCAGTGAAATTCCCCCAAAAGGAAGAGAAAAACTTGTTATCGATAGCATTAGTGCTGTAGCACAGGCGACGGTGGCGAACACACACCTAATAGTAGTTAAGTGGCGATAGATGATGGTTAAGAGGCAGGACAGCGCCAGTTTATCAGGAATTGGCAATTTCGTTCTCTTAGACTCGTTGGATGGAAACGGTGCTTCACAAATACTTTATGCAACATTTCAGTTTGCATCTTTGGATGGAAACATGGTTATTGTGACTAAAGTAGCTTAGCGAGAAGCCCCGCCTACTTCCAAAAACTGGGTGAAAGAGTTAACAGGCAAAAATCAACAATGTTTTTGATGTAATAACCATATCTACATAATTCGACAACCGTAAACAGTAAATCCTGTTCATTTGGACTATTACAAAACTAAAAAACCCTCAAGAAGAATGATTTGAACGCACTCTCGCCCCTATAGAAGCCCACTCCAGCAATGTAAACATGTATTGAATGCGCCACACGGTGATGGAACTCTTTATATCCTGCTATGCAACAAGTCTAAGTGAAAATCATCTGTGGATCAGTGAAAGGCTAGCCATTATAGCCACAAAGATAACCAGAGATCTGTGGAGGTAAATCCAAGAAGTAGGCAAACAGAAAACGCAGAGAAAAACTCCTTCAGCAGTCTCTGTCTCATAGGCAGAAGTCCAGACTGTGTGGGCTGCTTTGAAGTAGATCTGTATGAAATGAGGCGAGGCACCACCCTCACCCACATCTCTAGTGTCATGGAATATGATTGGGCTGCGGGGGGATGTTATGGTTTTAGGTTTGAGTCTCTTTATCTGTTCTCTACAAAGAGAGGGCTGCTAGGATAACATTTAACATCTCCCAACACATCAGGAAGGAAACAACCTTGTCCAGTCTGACCCTTTCATGGTCAGATGTGTTTGAAAGTGTCCTTGCGGTCTGGCTGTCCCTGTGTGTGGTGGAGGTATGAGGTGTTTGAAAGGTATGAGAGTTTTCCTACGCTGTAGCACTTTCAGAGGACCATGAGTCATGACCAGAAGCGGGTGTACAGTATTTTTCTGGAGTGTGTTTAAATATCTCTATAAACTCACAAGAAGCCATTCTAAGTATTCCAGTATTCGAAACCACATCCTTTACTTTTATGAACTCGTAACAGCGTAACGCTGTAATATCCAGCTAAAGATTTATGTGATTGCTGCACTTCTCAAGTTTTTTTTCCGTAAACCATGGACCGGCCATAAATATGACCATCAAATCCTTGGGAAGAGAACAAATACACAAAACCAAAGCAGTTCTCTAAACACACATCTCTAAATGAGCTTTTCTGATCTGTGAAGTTACTTTGGCAAAGCAGAAACGTTGCAAGGGAAACAGCAAAATGCTTCTAAAAGCTGTTTAAAAGATTTAACCATTTTTCCCACTGGAGAAAAATCTGATGCATTTGTGCAATGCTTAAACTAATGCTTAAAACTGAAAATAGATGGAGGGCTATGCGTTATACAGTGCCTTCGGGAAGATGCTGTGCCATCTGGAGACATATAGTATAACCAATGAAACATTGAGGACGGAGGGTGCCTACCACTGACATGCCTCCTCATAACTATCAAGAGCTACTGACCAAAGGCACTGAAACATCCACTTGCCCTACAGGGATAATAAGAACACCAGTCACACTTATAAATGAACCAGTTACGGTTTCTAACATGTTTGTGTTAGAAACAGAGTCTATTTTGTCCCGTTGCTTATTCTGATTTATCTACAATGTGCACTTTTTATTCAGATGTTATTTTACGGTCTTATTGTAAAGGCTCAGAGTACTTTTTCTTTCCCAGATTGTAATGCAAGCATTCTCGAGCAGTCACAAAATTTTACACATCCATCTGACTTGGTGAAAATTTACATCTGATTGGGGTTCGGAAAGTGGGTGTGGTAAAATGACTCTATAGCGCCACCTGACACGTTTCAGCTTATGGTGTTCAAACAGTTTTTCGCTGGTGAATGAAATTCGGCACATGTATAAGGTACCAAGTCTTAAATGTATGTAATTTGGAACATGTTTCCCAAATCGGTTCACTTTTTTTTTATAAAAACTTTTGTCATACTTTACCCAACTCCACCTACTTTACCTATCTTTAGGCATATGAGCGCCTTTTTTTTGACTTTGTTAAACTATGTGCACAAAGCAGCCGCTGAAATCAAAATTTAGCTCTGCCATGCAATGTCCAATCAGGTTCAAACTTGTCAGGCGTGATTGATAGAGCAAACTAAAATTTCAGAGATGTCGCCAGCTAGCGCTGACATGGAAAATTCCATTTTCTGCCATTCTATACCGCTAATTTAGTCGTGTTTGAAATTTGGAACACAAACGTAAGAGATCAACACCTACAAGAAGTCTAGTGCAGTGAGTAATTCGGTTATAGCGCCACATAGTGACCACATGGATAATCCCATTTTCTGATGCTATTGTAGATTGTGATTAAGTGCTATAAAATTAAAATATGTACTTCAAAGTCTATAGAAGTGGTTTTGCAAAATCAACAGGAAGTCAATTATTTAGCAAAAACGTCTTTTTTTTGACCTCGTTAAACAATGTGTGCACGGCGACCATTGAGTGACCATAACTTAGCCCAACAATGTCTGATTGGGGTCACACTGGCCACGTCTGTCACCATTCATATAGCGACCTACAGTATCAGTTATAGCGCCACTCGTTGGTATTGACATTTTATGTTCTGGTTTTAATTATTTAATTAATTAGCCTCTATTTTTCAGGGGTTTTACTAGTACTTGCTTCAATAAATCTGGTAAATTGGGATTGGGCGTAGTGAATAGTTTAACAAAAGGCCAAAAGGGTAATTGTGCCTTGCAGCTTTAATTGTCTTTTCATGTAATGCTTGAAGTATATTATATACTGTTTAGTTTTAAGTTCTCTAAGGGTAAGGATAGAAAGACATATTCAATCCCAGAATCTTAGAGAAGCAGAACAAGTGAGAGTTTTTTCATGTAGGAACAGAAAGCAGCTTGTGATGACTTTAAAGGGTGTTGTACGCGTGTGAAAGATGACGACCAGCCAACAGTGAGTCAGTCTATAACCAGCTCAGCAGCTGTTGCTTTATCAGATCGGACAGACACTCTTCTCACATACACACGTACACACACACACACACACCCACACACACAGCCCATCAAAGCCTGTATTACTACTTGCTATCAGAGCCCTGCTGCAATACAACACCAGGCGGGTTTGAGCTGCTGGTGCATCACAACATGCATCTGATGTGAAGAGCAGCATCTAAACCTTATCCTTGAGATGTGCATCCTGAGCTTTACCTGGACATGATAACGCTAGGTTTCAAATCCGAGTTTTCTGTGTGGCCTCAGCTGGGGCTGTGTTGTCGGAAGGTTCTGCTGTGTTTGCAGGTTTCAAGATTAGGGGTTTGGTCTGTTTGCTGTAAACCGCAGCCACTTTCCACAGTCAGAAGTGGCACAACAAAACCTTGCCCTTTCACGACCTCTTCACAATCCCCCCCCCCCCCCCACAGAAACTATTTAAAGGTTTGGGCCACTCAGATATACACGTTTACAAACCATGTAAGATTTCTTTGCAATTACTCAAACCACAATGGATTGAAAAACTGATTTAAGGTTTTATTTATTTTTACTTTTTAAAGAAGAAAAAAAACGCCACATATATGTGCACGCTAGGCCGATGAATCTCACCTGGCAACGCTGATTGGTCCCGCTACCACTATGCATAACGATTTAGATATGAAAATGAAATATATGTGCAAGAACACATGATGCATATGGACAAAAAGGTGAAATCCTGCTTTTTTTAATCTATGTGTGCACGGTTTCTGAAGGCGAACAAAAGCATTTCAATGAGATGGCATTTTAAATGTCTGCTGGAGGGGAATACAGCTGATGTCTAAGATACCAGTGGGAACGCAAGTAGCACTTGATGTCCCCCGGAGCTAGACATCTGAAAGAATCATATCTACCTGCACTCACAATCACAACCAATGAACACGAGCATTACCTGGAAAACAGTGGAGGGATGAGGAGGAGCTAAGAAGGAGGAAAAACTGATGTTATTTCATCTGGAGCACAATGTGTTTGGGACAAAAATGAATTTAATTTTGGTGTTCTGGAGTCTCAGTTTGTCTGTACTCCATCCTTTGCTTTAAACACCTCTGAAGACCTTTTGAGATGAATATATTGCTGTAACCTAAACCATTTCCTTTGTTTTCACCAAGAAAAGGGTTCATTTTCAGCTTTTTGGGTCAGTTTGGTACTTCCTGCTTGAAAAGTAAACAATCAAATGATGTTGTACACGTTTCTTCTAGGTCACTAAACAATCTGAAGTCTCTGGGTTCTGTTAAGACAAGTACTATCTAATCACCTGGTGGCTTTGTGAATTTGAAAAAACATGAACAAAAGTATTTTTTCCGTTCGCCCGTGGGCTCTGGGCTCAAGCCGAAACAAGGAAAGAGTTGTTTCAACTCAACTTCAAACCGAACAGTTGAAGGATATCGCAAACGTTTTGGTTTCACTTTTGCAAAGTGTTGCCATTTTCTCATTTTCCTGTGGTAGTATAAATAATCACATTGTCTACTTTTGTTTACGAAAAACCATCAGAAAGAGCATCTGTACCAAGACTGTGACATGTTTGGAGTCACACTGTCCAGCATACAGGAGAAAGCAGACTATGTCCTCCAAGAAGGCAGCGAGTGGATGCCGCAAAAGCCACCAGGAGCTGAGGGGGCCCAAGAGGTTCCCACCTACCAGGGCTAGAGTGTCGCCTCGGGGCAAGCTGGGTTCGGCTGCTTTCCCGTTTGCTTTGATGGGCGCTGGACTACTCACATTCCAACATAGAGCCGATGACGGTGCATATGGATCCAGTCACTCGGAGCCCGGAGCATGGTGGATGTGCCAGCACAGCGAGATCTCACACTTCCGGAAACCCATGCACCACTGGACTAAGCAAGTTGAAAACTCCCTGCGCACTAGCCGCAGCTACGTATTCGCCAATCCAGCTCACCACCATCCACGACAGAGTGCTGAGAGACTCTTTTTAATTATTTATTAATGGTGCGCTATTTTAATAAACGCCCTGCGCGGACCACCGTGTCCGTGTCTCTCTTGCAACCCGCTACAGAGGTAGGCAACTCATGAAGCAAATTAAGAAGAAAGCTAGCAGGGGAGTCCAGGAAGTAAACACAGGACATTGACAATACACATCAGGCTTCTGGGAGTTGGAGTATTTATGGGAAGGTTTGGTTACAGTGTTTGGGTGATGAGATAAGTGGGTTCAGGTGATTGGGATTTGAGTAAAGGTAGAATAGCAGACTCTTACTTGGAGTGTTCCTGTACCTATAATCTCAAAAGGTGACCCTCTTCTTTGTGTGTATATCGTAAGTTTGTTCATTTGTAATCGCACACAACTCTGAAATGTGCTTTTCATAAATGCGAACACTGGCAAAATCCCTGTGTGGCCGGGCTGTGGGCTCAGGCAGCATCGATTAGTGTCCGATAAAAATACAATAGAACTTAAGTTTGCCTCGATCATTCTCTCTCTTCTATCACTCTCCCTCTCACAAGCACCAAAGGTAGTAAACAAACAATGTATTTTGGCATTTTAGCAGCTAATTGATTGTGCTCCCACTGTTAACAATGGTCACCAAAGACTTTTATTAACAAAGAAGCATCCCAGTAATCCTCCACTTCTATGACTCTATAAACCTCTTTTTTATGCAAATATTTCAGTTCTGAGAAGTGAAAGCTGATTGTTTAAATTGCTCCGAATGACAGACAACAGGTTTTTCTTTTTCATAAATTAAATGTCTGGAAAACTGGTAATTTTATGAATTTCCTAAATGTTCTTTGAGAATTTAACACAAATAATCCAAAGGGCTCCATGGACCAAATGACATTTGAATGACGCTCAGCTTTTAAACCCAAAAATTACATTTCATTTAATAGATTTTATTCTGTTTCAGTGGTGAAGGCAAGCCTTCGGGCAGCTTATAAACAAAAGCCCAATTTACCTAAAGGACAGCTGTGATGAAGAAAACAAATGGAGCCGTCTTTCTGAGAGAGGATTATGGCCCAGGGTTTCAGCTTGTTTAGTCTTTCAGTTTCAGGCAACTGCTGCTTTTTCTCCTTCTAATTTTCCCCAAACGCATTGTTTTTGTCTCCACCCCCGGCTGACAGGTGCCCACCCAAAGCCTTAAATACACCACAGGAGGTTAAAGGTTGGGTATTTAGGATAAGAAAAAGGGTCATGGAAACTGGGATGGCTGGGTTGAACCAGTCTAAATGACTTCACACTTAAGTCAGAAAGATTATAAAGAAGGGACAAGAAACTATGCGTTTGGCAGTAGTATAATAATAATAATAATGTAATAACTATACAGTCTAAACAATGTTCTTTACATTTATTCATGGGGCAGAGACTTTTTTCACCAAATCGGTATACAACAAAGAAAATGTTCAAAAAACTGAGCGCTATAATAATGTTAAATTAATTAATTGTTTTTTTTGTATTAAATTGAAATTAAACACAAAATACAATGTGTACGGGTATTTTATTCATATTAATGAATGGATGGGTGTCACTTTAATGCTGCACACCTCTAGTGAACTTTCTTTAAAACAGTCGATTTATTAATTTCCTGTAAGGTCACGGCTTGAATTTGCAGTTAAACGCACATGAACATATGTTTTTGATTTGGAGCTCTAATACAATACTTCCTATTAGGTTGGGTAGGTAAATCTAACAGAGTGGCGAAACCGTAATCCGCGTCTGAGAGCAAGATGTCGAGTTGCTCTGTTAAAACAATAATATATGGCAAAAGTGAGGTGCATTCTACGGAAGCTAAGAGGGTGAGTTCACTTCAACGGCCCATCGGTCACATATTACGCTAAAGATAAAATCTCATTTTCATTCAAGTACGGTGATGAGCACTACGTCACTATACACTACGTTGAGTTGAATAGATAAAATCAGTTTATCACTCAGCCCTACTTTATTATAGTGCAGCCATTTGTTAAATTCATTACATTTTTTCCTCGTTAATGTACACAGCACACAATATTGACAGAAAAAACAGGATTAATATATTTAACTCTGATGCTGTCCATTTCTTCTTATCATCCTTGAGTTGGTTCTACACTTTCATTTGAGTCCAGCTGTGTTTGATTCTACTGAATGGACTTGATTAGGGAAGCCACACACCTATGTATATAAGAGCTTACAGTTTACATGAGAACCATAATCACAGTGGCCTCGAGAATCCTTAAAGGGAAGGTGTTTGGAATGACCAGAACCCTTCCTAGGGCTGCCCATCCAGCCAATCTGAACTGTAGGGGTAGAAGAGCCTTGGTGAGAGAGATGCATGACCCATAAAAGCAAAAAAAAAAAAAAAAACACCAAAAAACAACAACTCTGTGACTGTTCTTGAATGACCGAGGCAGAGCCCTCACTTAAACCCACTTGATCTCTGAAGAGACCTAAACATTGCTGTCCACTAACTTTCACCACCGACCTGACAGAAATGGTAGAGGATCTCCAAATCCGAGTGTAAAAAACCTGTAGAATTAGTAGTAAGTAAGTTACTGAGCAAAGGCTCTGAATTCTTAGACAAATACACATGAATCTGCCAAAATGTGAACAATTCTGTGTTTTTCTGTCAATATGTTCATTAAAGCACTTAAATGATTTTAGCAAAGTGATAAATGTAAGGGGATATTTCACGGGATATCAGTTATTGCTTTCCCCGGTGTGATTTGCAATCATACATTTGATAATAATAGTTCTATATTGAATTACAAAAATAATAAAAAACATTACCTCATACATTTGTTCATATTCAAGTGGGCCACATATTGTTACTTCTACACATATATGATCAGCATTCATGTTTCATTTTATCAAGCGATTGTATTCATGCGGTTTATCACGTTTGTATCTTGGAAGCTTGTGATGGTTCCTCAGCAGTTTGCCGCTTTTAAATTCGTGGCTTCAGTTCAGACTCCCATGTGACTAATGTGAGCGAAATGGAAAACCCTGCTGATAATTTGTGAAAGTGACTTCTTTTAAAACTCTAACTGCTAATGCTTTGAAGATTACACTCTAGTTTGGCTGTTTTTGCTTCACTTTGGTCTTAATAAAGCCTAAAGCAGGAGGAAACCATGGCTCCTTTGAAGAAAACGTAGGTGTGTGGATCATCAAGACGATGTGCAGAATTTTAGAAATCACAAGCAAATCACGGAAGATTCCGAGGAGGGATTTTTGGGCATCCTTGCAGAAAGATTATATGTAAAGCAGCTTTTGATAAGAAATGAAAAGAAAAGCGTTGGCATTCTTTTCAGATGCCACGAGTATCTCAATCCTTCAGCTATTCAAGAGAAGCCGTAGCTATAATTCAGCATTGCTTTATCAGCTAAAAGGCTTCTGTCGGGATCTAAAAGGCCAAGGGCTTTTCTCTGGAATTCTATCTGCGTTATTTTTGAGACAAAGGGTATTGAGTTTCATCCTCTGAAGAATGAAAGTCAAAGAATTGAATCTGTCGAACGCTGCAATCAATTCTGGATTATCACACTGCAGCATCACCCAGGAGAATAATTGCGCATAATTCAGTCATGGTTCAATTAAAAACCTGTCTCTCAACAATATAAAAAAAAACAAGGCACATGGAGAGAGGAACACGTGCCATAGTGACATCATCATTTCCATAGCAACCGTTTTCAATGCTTCATTTAGAAGGGCATCGGTATGTAGAACTTCTGAGCGATGCATGTTGAAATGCAGTCTGTGAAATCGACTTTAATTGCGTTTCATAAAACCACAGCAAGCACCAGGCTGCTTTCTTGTCACTATTATGACCATCTGTTCCAGCAGTAAAGGCCTCCACACATGGATCCAAATTGAGATTCGGGTGAATCTTCGGATGCTTCTCAGCAGGGTGCTTTTCATCCGGGTCGAGGAAATATTGACGCAATGATGCTCCCTGCCTGAAGATGGCGTTTGATGTACAACAGGTGGCCTCCAGGCCACAAGGGGAAACAGTAAAGAAGAAGACGATGACAGAGAAAAAATAAAAATCCATGGATGTTGAGCGGTTGATTATACAGGGCGCTTTTTGAGAAAAATGTGGAGAAAAGAGGATTTGTGGCACAATATTTCTTTCCTGTTTCCTGCAAAAGTTGCTATAAAAATGTAGGATGAGCGGCTATTTTGTGTCCTACTCACAGCATCAAAAGAATCCACTTTCGTTAGTCGTTCTCCTCGTGAAAACAGATCCAATATGGTAATTCGAAACTTACCATTGGCACCACTCGTTTTGTCAAATGTGTAAGATGTGTCCTGTTGGCACTCTTGCACAAACCTTCGGATCGGAAATACAGATGTAGAGGCCCCAGTAGTCACTCAAAACACACAAATGGGACATGCTCGTCACCCGACAGCTTCCTTAAACAATTGTTTGCTTTAGAAAGTGCCCTCTAGTTGTAAATAGTGCACCTTCAAATTTTTGCTATGAGTTGCTTCTGTCTGTGCAACTACTCAACAAATTCAAAATTCTTGGATCTATTGACAAAAGTATATGAATACCTGAATTTAACATTCTGAATAACTTCCATAGTCACAGATGTATAAAAAAGAACAAACTGTGTGCTTTCAAAAGCTCCTTGATCTCCTTCCTACAAAACAGTCAAGCATCTTGGGTGTTACAACAAACAAGAAGTGGTTGGGAAACTGGTAGGCCACATCAAATAACAGCAGAATCAGCAAATGACGAGCCGTGCCGTGTGCAAAACTCCAAACATCATGTGGCCTTCAGAGTCGCTCATGATTAGCACACAGAGACCTTCACGGAATGTTTCTTTGGGTGAACTGCTGTGTTGAGTTTCGGATGCAGTGGAGTAAACCAAGAGGAAGCTAGACTGCACGACACCTTCACATCAACTGCGACTAGACATCTGTAAGCATGCCTGAGATTCACCTTGAGACTAAAGTGTTGATTATCAAGAGGCTGAGGCGCAGACCTTCAATTGTGCTTTCACCTTCAGCGTCAAAAACAGAGGCGAGAAAAGACATTTTTGACAAGCTCAGGCCAAGCAGACCCCACAAGACTACTGCTCGAAAGGAACTTTTGTTGGCTAAAAAATCCACTGCATAGTTCACATTAAAGTCCCTCAAGGTGAAGATCAAGATGCTCCAGGATTGACCAGCCCAGTCTCCAGACATGAGCATCACTGAGCATGTCTGGAGTAGGATGAAAGAGAAGGATGAAATGTTGTGTTTCAGAAGTACTGCAAGTATAGATTAGATGTGCTGATAAATATATATGATGCATACTGTAGAGTAGAAGCATTGGAAATGTGTGCTTGGATCACATTCTCAGCAGTAAAACAATAGATTGCTTTGAACATGATTCGTTTCAGCAATGCAACATGATCTTTTTCCAGATTCTTGTATCTCTGCTTCTGACGTCTTTAACTATCGGATTATTAGTTTGGTCAAGCCACACCTGTGTTCCACTGGAACAACACTGAGACCCACCTTTAGTCTTTGTTGTTTAGTGAGCTCCAAAGCTCAAATGTCAAGACTAAGCACAGGGAAATTCAATAAATCTGACGGTGATACATTAAATAGAACCATTTAGTACTTTCTGATTAAGGATGGGTTTCTCAAAACCACATATGACGCTGCTGAAATTAAATCCAGTTACACTGAATGATATTATGATGCTGCTGTGACAAGTCTTAGAACTTTTGGTTCTTTTCAGCATGGATAACAGACAGCAGCTTTCAACACACACAACTTGACCTACTTCAGATTTGAGCGCGGACAAAGTACACAATAGGTTTTTTAGGATAGAGAGAAGGAGGATTCCAAATATACAGGGAAACGGTTTTATGCTGGTGTGAAAAAAGAAAACAATGAAATTCTGGATTGTTCAGTAGTAGTGTGAGCACCCAGTAACTCCTTTTCTTTATGTCTAAAAGCCTCTTTTATTATTTACATAAATAAACAATCTCTCACTATTTATAATAACAGTTATTTTAAAACCAATCGTCCACATGTAAGATCATTTCTGAAAAAAAAGCAAAGTTTTTTCAGTTTTTCTTGAATTTTTAAAATGAGTTCTTCATTGGCAAAACAACTGTTTTGGTGTTTTTCCATTGTCCTAACCTCACTGGTTGTTTTATGTCTTTAAGGATGCAAGAGGAAGCAGGGACAACAAACCACAAAATATTGATAAACTCTGGGAGACACACAAGACTGCTTTCTTTGCTGTTCCTGACTTCTTCTACTTTCGGCTTGTTCCCAATTTAGGGGTCTACACAGCGAATCATCTGTTTCCACCTAACTCTGTCCTCATTATCCTCTACTTTTGCACCAACTAACTTCATGTCCTCTATCAGAACATCCATATATCTCGTCTTTGGCCTTCCTCTTGACCTCTTGCCTGGCAGCTCCATCTCCAATATATTTCTACCAAAATAACCATCAATATGTATATTAAACCATGAAGAAAAACTTGATCCTTAAGTGTGACAAAACCAGGAGTTGGGAACCCTCTAAGAGCCACAAACCTACACAGCTTAGCCTTGGCATTACTGAAACATTGTTTTTTAACGTAATACTGTGATTTGGTGTTAGGAAAAATAAAAATAAATTTCTTCAGTCTTTGAGAAAGTGTGTGGAGGGGACGCAAGGATGCGTGCTTAGTGGCGGAATCACCAGGGCAAAGCCCTGGGGACAAGTCTGTGGTGTATAGGGGGCAGGGGCCGCCGCATCCACTGACTGGGCCTGCGGAGCTCGTGCCTGTTTCAGGGCTCTCGTCAATACTTGAGGAGGGTGTGTCCCCGACGAGTAGGCGGACGAGTCCGTTATACTCAGGAAGGGTGTTAGATCTTTCTTTAACACAATGGGTGCTGCCATCCCAAAGGACGGCAGCAAGGTGCGTGTGGTGGCCTCCCCCTCCCCATCCAGGGGGAGTCAGGTCGATGGACAGACCCTGAAAGATCTCACATCTTCCTGAGTTGTCAACCCTCGTCCTCGTCTACTTCTGAGAACCCTCTTAGGGTGACTGCGCCCTGCAGGGGTCCTCCTCGGGCTCTTGACCAGAGGTTTAGACCATGGCGGGGGGGCGCTCTCTCTCTGGCATCAGACAGGCGGAGAGGGCTCCATACCGAGCAATCTAGCCCGCGCGGAACCATCAGCTCGCCCAGACCCTCTGCCTGCTTCCTGATCGTGGAGACTTACGACACAAAGTTACGACACTTACGACACGACACGGCAAAGAGGCCATCTCGGAAAAAGAGTCCAGGAACCGCGTACGGTCCTCAGACATCATACACGGCAGATGGCGTACCTGGACCACAGTGTGGACATCGTGCGGCCAGTGTGCTGCCAATTTCGTAACCAGATGGGCGAAATCTGATGCAAAGAGCAAGTCTTTAACAGACTGGTGGCTGCCACCACCCTGGTACATGTCACAGAGGACTTTGGTCAGAAGACCTACAAGTCGCAATGAAATGTAAGCTGCAGCAGCTTCCCCGCAACCGTCATCAGGACTGACGAAAACACTTCCCGGTTTTGAAAGGAACACTTTGACAAAACCAACAAGCTGCAGCATAATCGGGGAGGAAGTATCCCCTAGCTGCTGCAAGCGCCAGGGTGATGAAAAGGGAGGAGCTTCTAACCCTCGCAGATCTGGGAGTCTGTCAGAATTTATTGAGCTCTTCATACATCTTCGGGGAGAGAGGAACCAGCAGAGCGCGGCGAAAAATCCCAGCGCTTGTCACGAACCAATAATCCCATCACTATGGCACTGCATCAGGGGGCGGAGCCCGTGAGTCAATCACTGTGGCGGTTTAGAGAGCATCGCTGCAGGCCAGGCCGGCAAAACTGAACACGAAGACACAGAAGGTGGCACCCCTTCGATGCTGCGATGGGAGCAGATCATCTGTAGGATCATACGATTCACCCGCAGGTCAGACGGAACGCACACCTGACACTAGGGGATGACACAAGAGATCACCTGACATCACTAGCCCCGCGCCATCAGCTAAGGCCTCGGAGGAACTATCCGGTTCACGGGAGCACCGGGAGCCAGAGCTCCAGTGTCCTTTCCCCGAAAGAGCATTGCAGAGCAACACTCGTATTATCGCTTCACGAGAGCAACACGGGGTGTTTGTGTCAAACACTCTGCCATTTCTCGTGACCGTCTTCCGACGAGACCCATCACAGCCAGGAGATGTACAGATTTTGCCCATCGTCGGAAAAACCGAACGTAACAGGACAAAATATGCGGATACTGACAGGCTCTAGCTGGGAATCAGAGGTGCTGTGATAAGATGGCGTAACTATCTGGGCTAGCAGCAGCACATCAAGCGCAGAGGTAAGCAACCTTTGATATTTCAGCATGTTATGAGTGTAGAAATAGAAAGCAACCACCATTCGCTCCGTGGAGGAAGGCAGAATGAGTGTAGAGCTACGCTAATCAACTTCACTTGCAAATCAATTTGCCCGTTAAAAGTTCGGCTCCACCCCTCTGAGGCTCGGGTTCTCCCATAGTTCAAACTTCGACATTGTTTGCCTTTCGACTGAAAGGGAACTTAACATTAGCAAAGATGTCTAGCTGACAAAAAATGCTGGGATAAAAAATTTCAACATATAGAATATAGATCTTAAAACTAGGCAAATTGTCTGAAAACAATGTTTGTGCTTACTTTAGTTCCCAAAATAGAGTAAGCCATTTGAAGACAGGAAATTCTGGCTTAAAATGTATTTTTGATCTTGTTCACTTTTATACTTTTTTTGGTCTGACTTATACTCTGACTTCAACCTCTGGTCCCACTGCTTCAGAGTTGAGCTCTCTATCCGCCAGAATCTATAGTTTATAAGAACTGTAATCGTAGCAAAAACAGCTATAACTTTAGAATATTTGCACCTAGTACATAGAAATATGGTATTGTCAACATATTATAGCTTATATAGTTGAGCCGGATACTCGGCTGAAACGAGTATCCGGTACGGATAAAGAACTTTTGCAGAGTATGAGTATCATAAGAGTAATACGAGCTCGGATTGAACAAAAATTCTCATTGGGTCTATGTCTGCGTTCTGTGATAGGCTAGTCACAAGCCCCTCCCCTACACACATACCCCGCTTTGCTCACATGCACACAGAACACTGAGAATAGAAGAGAACAGCGCGCTCTCTCTTTGTTCTCTCCCTCAGTCACTCAGGTTTGCGGGTTTTTTCCGTTAACGTTCAGAGTTTCTTCAGCTTCAGGTTTGTTTTTTATTTGGTTTGTTTGTAGTACAGTGGTACCCCGAGATACGAATGCTTCGAGTTACGAAATGTTCGAGATACGAAACGTCTAATTTTTTGCTTCAAGATCCGAAGAAAAACGCGAGATACAAATATTCACAAGCTGTTCTGCTGTATTTTCCGCCTGACGTCACGGTGCGCTTCCGTGTCACGTCGCGTTGTGCTTCCCGGTGCTGATACGCTTCAAAACACTTAAACAACACCGGGAAACATTACGTATAGATTACTAATAATGTACTATAACAAATGTTAGCGTCAAGGTGTCGTAAAGATATGAATTGGGCCTGGGTCTGATTCGCACCAGAGAATCCTCAGGGCCGAACTCCAGGCAGGTTTCGTCAGCGGACAGGGCCTGGAGGTCTCCAATCCTCGAGGCCAGAGCCAGCAAAAGCACCGTCTTGAGGGAGAGATCGTGCAGGTCTGCGAGGGCCAAGGGCTCAAACGGGGACATCCTCAACCCACGAAGGGCGATGGAGAGGTCCCAGGAGGGTATAGAGGGGGGCCTGGAGGGACGTAGCCGTCTGGCCCCATGGAGAAACCTCGCTGTCAGATCGTGGCTGCTGACAGATTTCCCTTCAACCCAGAGGTGGAAAAAGGAAATTGCTGCGCAGTAGACCTTCAGGGACAAAGGGGACAGCCTCGATCGAACCCTTCCTGGAGGAAGGTCAACACGACTCTGATAGGACAAGTCCTGGGATCTTCCCGCTGGGAAGAGCACCACTCGATGAACCGACACCACTTACCAGCGTAGCTCAACCTCCTGGAGGAGGCTAAGGCATGTTCGAGAGTCCTGAATACCACGGGCGGTAGAGGCCGGGGGTCCACCTGGGCCGGATATGCCATACGTGTACGGCCCATAAGTCCGGTCTCGGGTGCTTGAATCCCCCCCCCTGAGTGAGAAGATCGGGTCTCAGGGGGATCGGCCAGGGAGGGACTGTCACGAGCGACGAAAGTTCGGGGAACCAGGCTTTGTTGGGCCACATGTGCGTAACAAGAAGCAGTTTGTGCTCATCCTCCTTGATCTTGCATAGAATCTGTGCAAGAAGGCTCACTGGGGGAAACGCATACAGGCGTTTCTTCCTAGGCCAGCAGTGTGCCAGTGCGTCTGTCCCGAGAGGAGCCAGGGACAGAGTAAAATAGCTGGCAATGGGTGTTCTCCTGAGAGGCAAACAGATCTACGTGTGCCTCCCCGAACACGTCCCAAATCTGCTGAACAGCTAGGGGGTGGAGTCGACATGCACTAACACTGCTCTAGGTTAAAAAAAGTTATGTTGAAATGAAAACTCTTGTTTTGATACAATTGATACAATTTCTTTCTTCTTTAAGATTCTAGTTTTAAGTTTAGTGGCAAAATCAAAAGCTTGTTTTACAGTTTCTTAAATCAAGCAAATAAATAATAAAAGTAAGCTTTTTTTGTCTTCTCAAAAAAATGTAGGCTCAATATCCTGCAAGTCTAAACTATTTTTGTTTCTCAAAATAGGAAAATCAATATTTTTAATCTAAATTCATTATGATAATCCCCTTCAACAATTTGTCTTCTATTACAAGCATGAATAAGTGAGAGTTGAGAGGTCTGTGATAAAACCAAAGGCTGAAATACCAGCTGGACATCCCTCTCTTGAAAGGTCCTGCATGGAAAACGGTGATGTCATGCAGTGGATCGATATAATGGAGGCCTTAATGTAATTCAGCTGGAATGGTACACGCAGCACTGAAGGGAATATTTAACTGCTGCCCCCCATTAACACACACTTACAGAGCATCTTATGCCCCGATGCACACCCACATGCACACCCACATGCGTTATGTGTGTGCATGATGCCAGGGTCATATGTCTGAGAGCAGTGTCCGGATTGATGATCTCATCTGCAAGATCTTCAATAAGAGATAGCAAAGGGAACAATGACTCAAGTAAGTTTGCAGAGCGTGCTCAGATCCCTGGATCGTGAACATTAAAACTGCATTTAATCCACTTTCTCGAGCTCATAAAAAAGGTACAGATGCACTTCAAAAAACAGAATCTAAGCAAAGTTGAAATGCTTACAATTAGATACAAAATCTGAATTTTCTTATTTTAGGAAGAATTTTCTAGTTTAAACTTTTCAGGTTTATTTTAATACCACTTAAATTTTTCTCTTGAGGAGAAAATAAATGCTTATTCCAGTCATTTGTTTTCTTGAATTAAGAAACTTAAACTAGAAGTAAACATTCTTATGTCAAGAATGTTAATGACATCATGTTTTAAAAATTCAATTTTAAATTCTGATACAAACACTCATCTTGGAACGAGAAAAAAAATCTTAAATGTAGTTCAAATTTTCTTAGATCAAGTTAAATCAAGTAAAAAATTTGAACTCCTGTAAAAAGTCTCAAATGCTTGTGAAAAGAAAAAAAAATCTTAGAAAAAGAAAAAAGATCTTCACCGTAAATAAATAAATACCGAAACCTCAATAGAACAACTTCCACCCAACGCATACCACCACCACAAAACTCACATTTAGATTTCTTATCATTAATATTAGATGGTCCTCCAGCTGTGTACTAACTTTGATGGAAAAGATCTGAGAAATCTTTCAATCCCATTAAGAACATCTTAATAGTCAAAAAAAATCAAACCATTGTGGAGAAACTCATCAAGTCGATCAAAACACTGAAACCTAAAGCAGAGAAAAATGCTTTTGTCAAGAAAAAGAGTCCTGTGTTTGCAATTAAAATGTCTTCAACATGTGGAAAAGAGAGATGCAACAGTTTCAAACAAAGCAAAACAAGCGGAGAAATCAGCTCTCAGTCAAGTTGGTGATGAAGAAAGACTCATTAAACCTCATGAAAGTACTATAAATGAAGAGAACACACAGTCGCAGATCATTGCTAAACAAATTAGAATGTAGGGATGTAACGGAATCAAATCTTCACGGTACGATAAGACCTCGGTATGAATGGCACGGTACGGTATTTATTGATTCATTTGCGGGAAAAACAAAGCTACTAAAGAGACTCAAAGAGTTAAATTAACAGTTTAAATTAACATTGTATATATCGATGCCAAACATATTAGCCATCTATATGTAAACTTTGAAACGGTAACTTACATTTTTCAATTTAAATTTAAAAAAAAAATGATGGCCACGCCTAGGCTGATGGGAAAGGTAGTTTTCGCTACCTCCCGTTCGCTCCATTCGCACGAGCAACCTTTTCTAAAATGTACCACGTTGAGAAGTAAAATAAAGTTGACATGATTTATGGAAACCACTACTTTTGCTCTGAGAATGTTAATGGAGAAGTATAGAGATGGTCAGAAGGAGCTGCACTGCGTCTTTGTGGATTTAGAAAAAGCGTATGACAGGGTGCCGAGAGAGGAGCTATGGTCCTGTATGAGGATGTCAGGAGTGGCAGAGAAGTACATCAGAGTAGTTCGGGATATGTATGAGAGGAGTAAGACAGCAGTGAGATGTGCTGTAGGCATGATAGAGGAGTTCAAGGTGGACGTAGGGCTACATCAAGGATCAGCTTTAAGTCCCTTCTTATTTACTATGGTGATGGACAGGTTGACAGATGAGGTCAGGCAGGAATCTCCGTGGAAAATAATGTTTGCAGGTTGGAGTGGGTGTTAAAATTAGCACGCAAACCCACGCAAGCACAGGGAGAACATGCAAACTCCTCCTAGGAAGGTCACCGGCGAGCCTCAAGCCGACAACCTACTAACTGGAATGCCACAGTGCTACCCATCATGCATTTTATCCTCCTGTGTTGAGAGCTCCATAGAGTCCTTTGTGTCTAACAAAATCCCTCCTGAAAAGAACAAGGTTACCCTTCTGAGCGCCAGGGCCTGCCGCAGGACTTCATTCTCCTGTAGAGCAGACGGAAACAATGACAACGAGTGATTTCACAACACACTTCCCCCTTTTCTACAGCAGCCACATCTGCATAGTGCACCAGCCCCGGATCACAAACAGAGAGCTGAATAAACACATCTGTAGCCTCCTTTTCTCATGGCCTCCACTGGCTTCTGTTTAGAGTACATTTCTCACGAGCTGCTTATTCCATCAGTAAACAGCCACCTCCTTACAGTACATTTCATTCTCTGATAACCAGGCTGCAACTGGGAACGAAATGTGAGCGTTTCCCAAACAAACACAGTTATGGCGGAAGACTGAATGCAAAACACAATTCAAGGTTGGGAAGTATTTGCGAGCATGGCATTTCTCGTTTCTCTCAAAGAAACTGTAGGGAAAACCATAACCTCTGGATGAGGAACTAACTTTTCTTTCGGTTCCTTATTTTCGTTGTTTTTTTTTTTAGTCATCCTCGTGCAAACCTTGGAACCCTACGCAGGCCAGAGCACATGATGGGGCATTTTAATAACTGACATCATTTGTTTGCATTCACCCAGAGAAGCTGAAAAATACCCTGAGGGCTTCAACCACAACAGCATTCACAACACACCCACTCGTGCTGGCTTCTTTCGGTTCCATGGAATAAACAGTGCAAACTCCGCCTCCCAAGGAGACAGAAACCCGAAAATAAACAGCAATGTTTCTTCCAGCCCACTCAAGCCTCATCGCATGGAGAAAAAGCCAGTTAAAGACGGTTTGTTTGGTTTGCAAGAAGTCACGTATGGCCCGTATTGAGGCTCAAATCAGCTTAAAACAACCCGCTTGCTGCTCTTATCTGGTTCAAAGTAGTTTAAGCCGTCTAAATAGTGCCGTAAAACTACACAGCGAGCAGCTGGAGGACTTTATTTCACAAACATGCCCTTTGATAAGCGCTGTCATCAGTACAACTGATCTTTTGCACAAACAAGCCCCCAAGGGCAACCAGCACGTATCTATTGTGACGCATTTTTTTATTTTTATGTAGTCAAACAAAAGCCGCTTATCAACATTATCAGACCTGTTCCAGTGAAGCAATGCTACCTGAATACTGAGAGGTGTGGCGGCCCTGTTCCTGCCTGCCTAACAGAACCCGAGGGGAAGAACACGGCTGATAAAGTGAATGCCTTGTCAAAACAGAGTTTAGCATAAACACTCGCTGGCAGGGTGTGACCAGCTGAATCTGAATCTTATTTTCGGCTGCAAAAGGGCTGACATTTAAAGAGCTGGAGATAAGAATGTAATGTTCTCGTGAAGATGAAACCCTCCTGAGCGAACATCACTTACAGTTGTGCTCATTAGTTTAAACACCCTGGAACATTTTTCTGAAAATATGAATGATGGCACGAAAGCATTTTTTCCACTCGTAAATAGTCGTTGTGTGAAGTGAACCGTGTTTACTCTTTTTAAAGGATAATGACGACAGAAACATTTGAAATGACCCTGATCAAAGTTTACACACAAAGTACGGCATCATTTTTGTACTTTTTTTTTTTTATTTTTGTTTTCATAAAATACAAAGTTGTTCATAAGTACTAAACTATAGTAAATTCTTCAAATAAAGCAAATCAGTAATATATTTTGTCAATAAAAAAAAACAGCAGCATATTGCTATTGTTTATTTTCTCACAGACAATGCGAGCGCTCCGTTATACGTCACTCTCACTCTACTAGAGATTCAGAGAACAATTTAAAAACATCATCGAAATCTGCAGTTTATTAACAGTCTGCACAACTTATTTATTATCTGCACAACTTCCATGGAGAAGAAACAGTCTGCTGATTGCAAACATTTTTTGCAGAACTACCTTGTCAGAGACTTCCGTAACAATGGCATGGTCCACGAGAAACCAGTGGTTCCAAAGCTTGTTTCGGCCTCGAAGCCCTTGAGGCACATCAGTTCAGCCTGTTACCAATGAAAGTTTGATTGTTTTTCATCAACAGGAATGTATTATATATCACAAATTTGTAGAGTGCCAGGTTCTGTTTCATAAGATCATCTCTCTGATGCGATGGATGTTCTTGGACAGAGACACACAGTAGATGCCTGCGCTTTCACTTGTTTCTGCATATGAATAAATAGTAAACAAATGTTTTTTTTTAATTAATTAAATTCATTTTGGACTTGAATTAGTAGCTTTTCCAGACCATAGAAATGGACGCCATCAGAATACAGGCTAATAATTTTAAATGCAACAAAATAATTGTCACAGTGTGCGTTTGGTCTCTCTCTCTCTCTCTCACTGTTTTTTTTTGTCTTTTTGCCTGGGGGTACCACAGTTTGGAAAGAAATGTGTCATCTTTCATTCATCGGAGCATAGTAGAAATATTCTTGCACTGGTTACAATTCTAAGACTTAATACAGACGTCTTCTGGCACACACCAAGTTCTCATAAAATGGTCATAGGTAAGAACTGCTGATAATATAAATATATTGTGACGGAGTGCAGGGCTGATCAGCATTGCCAGGTGCTATTAATCGGCGTTGTGCAATTATTCGGAGGAGAAATGGACTATTACCCTCTGCTGGGAGGGGGCTAAAGAGGACAAAGTGTCACCGTTGGGCCAGTTGAGTCACTGGATCGCCCATTTTCCAACAAGGAGTCGATGACAGGGTGCATGGATCCAGTGAGCCTGGAGAATGATCTGGAAACCCATACGCCACTGGATCGAACAAGGTGAAGGCACCTCGGGGTACCCCTGTGCACTTCCAGGAGCCGCACACTCATCGAAAATGCTCACCATTGGTGACTGTGAATTATTTATTATGGTGCCAGTGCTTTAATTAAAAGCCCTGTGTGGCCTTTGTCACAGTGCAAGTGTGTCCTTGTCTCTCTCGTCACCCGGTATACTAGGTATCTGAAAATGGCAACATGATAATCGGGCAGTCTGTTCTTTGTCCAGAATGTCGTTAATGCATCCTCAACATTAACCAAGCCAAAGGGGGTTGGGCTTAGCAAAAGTTGCTTTGCAGCACCGAAGACCTCACACATCATCCAAGTTGCCGGGTTTTTAACGAAGAAATTGAAAAGACTCTTTGAAGTGTTTTCCGTTTATTGGCCACACATTTATCCATTTGAAATTTTAGAAGATTCTCTCCCAAATTGCACCTCACCACATATTATTTGTGCACGCACCTCACACCCCCCGTCTATATGCAAACACATTCTTGTGGACTCAAAGCTCTGCTTTCCATCCACGCTCTCCTGCTTCTCACAGCTGTTTTCTGAAAGCATCCCGACGACTTAAAAAAAAAAGCTTGAGGTCAGTGGATCACGACTGCCAGCGTCTCGGTTGAACAGAGGGTGTCATTGAGGACCGCCAAGCTCACAGCGACTTGCAAGATGACATCTGACCTTCTGCAATGCTAATAACGCAGAGACTCAATCCTGCGATTGACTGGCCATCCAGATTAGTTCTCAGTACTTCAGAGAAAGGCTTTGTCGAAGCAAGGCCATTAAAAATCTAATGCATGTGGAAAAACACATTCTGTGTGAAACATCTCCAGTGAAACACTTCTGGCAGTGCCGACCCGTATTCAGATCTAGAGTTTTGTTTTGCAAGACAACATTGTGTCTTGTTTCAGAAGGCATGAGTTGTTCGTACTGGTCTAGAGATCATCCTTTTTCTTTTGGTCACACGGAAAACTTGCTCGACAGTTTTAAGATTGATAAGAACCGTTCCCTCCCAAGCATTCAGCCTTCTCTCTCAACCAAATGGAAAGCAGAGTTTGCGGCTGGATCCAGCTCAAAGTTCGCATGACAGCTCACACCATGCTGATGCAATCTTTAAAACTGGAAAATAAAAGATTTTCTAATGAGCCTGTTAACATTCTTGAACTACTTCCAGGAACATCGAGGCTTTGTTGCTACAATACTTGGACTATACAACGCAAATGCACACCAGGGGTGCTACGGCGTTAACAGCTAATAAAAATCCACAGATATTTCCACCACTAGAGGTCAGATTTCTGTAACATACAGGAACCAGTGTTAGCAGCCCGCCGGAGCTAAAGATGCAATGCTTTTACCTCAGATAACCCTGTAGGTGACAAGGAAGTATCAGGGTGTTTTTAAGAAGAAAAAAACAGTCTGTTTAACAAATTTGTAAAAAATCAAGGTTACAGTCTGCAAAAGGACAGACCTCCATCAGGCACTGGAGTGGGGGCAGTGTTGCCAACACCACCTGGATAGTGGCTGGCCCAAAAGTCAGCTATGTGACGCCGCCGTCTAATTTGCATAAATATCATGTGACGCGTATGTCAAACATTCTCCGTCCCTCGATGTATTGTTTTTAAATCATGGCCATAACACACATGGGGGGTTTAAAGCAATCATGTAATGCTAAATAAAATTAAAAAATAATTAAAACAAAAAAAATCATTTGGCATAGTCTTGAAAGTTCCTAAAAGTCACCTGTGCAACCAACAATCAACCACAAGTTGAAGTAAGAACAACGACAAAGCCAAAGAGCTGTCAAGACACAAGAGACAAAATTGTAGGCCTTCAGAAAGCCGCGAAGGGCTCCAGGACAATTACTAAGCAGCTTGGTGAAAAGAGAACAACTGTTCTGACCGGAGCATCGTTCAGAAGATGGAAGAGGCTGATGATGATCGACTGGGGCCCACGGACGATTTCCCCTTGCGGAGTAACAATGATGCTGAGAATTTGGTGAAGAATCAGCCCAGAGCTACACGGCAGGAGCTGGTGAATGCTGTGAAGAGAGATGCACTGCAAAAACACTCTTTTGGAACAAAAAAGAAATCCCCCAATGGGGCGAGAGCAAATTTAATCCGCCAAGATTTCTTAAAATTAACACAATTGTCTCGTTGACAACAAATGCTGATGGAATTTTTTTTTTAACTCTCAAAAACAGTGTTTTTCAGCTGTTTAGAAAGTAAAACTCCATTGAGACTATTTAACGTGTATCTAGTCACAAGAGTATTAAAACTAGACAAATCGTCTAAAAAGAAGGATGTTTGGGCATTAAAACAAGTTTTTATGTCTTTAAATTGCACTAAATAAAAGCACTAAAACAAAAAACTACTTTAAGGAAAAATATTATTCAAACAAGGACAATTAGGACAATAGTCTTAAAACTAGAAAAACTTGCATAAAAATTGATGGATTTCTCTATTTAATGAACAGTTTATTAGAAACAAGAACGTTTGTTAATCATTGATGCAGGAATTAAACCTTGTTTTAAGATTCTTTTTCACAAGCGTTTTATTCTTGTTTCACGCATTCTTCCCAAGTCTTTCACCGCTGTCAGATTTTTTGCTTGATGAAAGAAGATTTTTTACTATATTTAAGCATTTTTTTCTTGTTCTAAGAGGAGTGTTTTGATCAGAACTGAACATTGATTTCTTTAAATCAGACTTTTTCTGCACAGGTTGAACGAGGCCAAAAACCTTCTGTGAGTGCATTAAAGATGGGACAATAATCCAAAACACACAGCCGGGAAAACCAAGGAGTGGCAGCGTAAGAAGCGTATCAAGGTTCTGGAGTAGCCCAGACCGAAAATACAAAAAGAAAATTTTTGGGACGAGTCGTCATGTTCCCAAAACCCCAAAACAGAACTTGAGAAGATCAATATGGAGAGTGAGGTTTCTTGTTTCCACGTAATTGTTAACAAAGGCTTTTCTACCAAACATAACATTGTTTTGCCTCAGGTGATCACCAAATTGACACCTTCATTTGCAAATAAACTGCTAAAAAAAAGTCATACAATCACAGTGGAAATGCACATGTGCTGAATATTCTAGAGCCCTCCATGATTCATGGGGTGATCCAATACTTATCGACCTCACTCTACATTTCTCAAAGCATTACTTGTTTGCAGCATTTTTTCATCTTAAATCAAAAGTTCAAGCTTCTGCACGGCATACAAATATGGCGCACAGACATTGTGGTGATCAGTTGCATAAGGTCAGAGATTAAAGATTAGTCAATCATTAGCTGACACAGCATGAAGGGCCGCTCAGAGACAGGACAGCTTGATCTATTAGTCAATCAGGTCAAACCCGATCACATAAGCATGCAGGTCTGTGGATGTCATTGTGTGCCTGCCTGCAGATCGTTCATCCACAATCTGTAGCACGTAAACTAAAACTGACCTACTTTATACGAGTGCGGCAAAAAAGTTTTGTAATTATTACATTCAAAAAGTGAAACGTGCTCATCTTGTTCAAAAATAATACCATTTTTGGTTCGTATACAATGGAGGCAAAGTAGACCAAAACCCTTGTAAAAACATTTCAAACCTCAAGTTTAAATTAGCCGTTGTCTAAAAACTAAGCTCATCGTTCCTGGTAAATAAAGGTGATCATTTCAAAAGGAGAAGCCAGATAGACAGTGTTCCACAGAGTAGAACTAACCCAACATCAGCCGCGTCACTACATGCACAACCCTTGTGTGCACCGCAGAGGAAATGAATGGCTGCAGCAAGGGCGGAGAAGCATGGGTGGTGAAGTTAAAACCAGGGAATGGTTTCCTCTCTGGAAAAAGCCTGTGCAAACTCATCTACTGTACTACAGTAAATCTCAGCCTTTGTTTGTTTTTCCTTGTTATGGCAATCCTCCTGCACCAGGCTTCTAGCCCATGTGTTGCTGAATATTCAGTGGTCCAGCAAAGATACTTTCTAAATTACACAATCTATGTTTCCTTGTGGTCTTTGAAATAATCCACTGACGGATTCTAGAGGTTATGCCTTCTGCCCTCTGTAGACGGGATGCACCATGAAATCCAAACTGGATCCTTCTCAGTTTTTTGTTAATATGTCAGACTTTTGGACCTTTTCATCTTGATACCACTCAAAAGGACATTTATTGAGGAGTGCTGTGCTCTTGCTTTTGGGTTCAAAGTACATGAACCAGGTACTTGAGTAAGAGCAGAGATACACTCCAGTAAAAGTAAAAGTGCTCCCTTCAGATTTCCACTTGAGTAAAAGTACTGAAGTATTTGCTTTAAAAAGTATCCAAAGTAAGATATTTAAACTTGTTTTATTGCACAAAACAAGACATTTTGCTTGGTTGTAAGTTCATTTCTGACTAGATGGAGTATTACTTCATAAACAGCTGGAAAACACTTGTTTTGAGAGTGTTTTGTTTATTCTAAGCTCCATCAGCATTTGTTGTCGACTTGACGTTTTGCTCATTTTAAGAAATCTTGCCAAGTTACATTTGCTTGATCTAGGAGGGGTTTAACTAGATTTGAAATGTTTATCTTGTTCCAAGAGAGAGTTCTTCGCAGTACAGTGTTTAAGCTGATGTTGATGAGTTTTACTGTTGGTGGTACATTGGTAATGATTCGAAACTCAATCTGATAAAGCTGTTCAAAAGAGCCTCTGCTCACGTCTTTGTTTAGATAATTACCTCCATTATTAAATGCTTTCTCAAAAAAAATTATATTTTATTTATTTTTATATTTAATTTTTTTAAAATAATTAATAATTATAATTATTGTTATATATATTTTTTGTTCAAGGACACCTTATTTATATTAACAGATCCATCTGCACAAGAAGTCTGGGACAGAAGCGAAACAGCATCAGCTCAAAACTTTCAGGAAACTATTTTGTCCTATTAAAAATATTTTTCCCTTCAGTAGAAGCATTTATTTAGTGCAAAGTAAGTAAATCCTTGTTTTTTAAAAATGCAGTTGTATAAAATTAATCATGTGGCATTTAAAATACAAACAAGTTTGAAAAACACAAATTCATTGAAAAAAAAAACTGAACGCTGATGTTGACAGAAGACAAGCGGCACAAACCAAAACGTTCAAACTGTGAAAGTTCCTTCAAGTACTACATTGTTCATTGCTAAAAAAAAAAAAAAAAGAAATGAAACTGCATTTAAAAAAATCTTAAAAGAGTACGTGCTCACTGGATCAGCTGATCTAGGTTCAGCTCTGGGCATCAAGAGGTCAACTCACACCTCTTTCCATTCCTTTGTTTTCAGTACATACCTCTACTTCGACCTCTCACCTTTCATTCGCTCTCACGGATGAAACCATTACCATGAGAGATGACACCTGCACACACAAACACAGCAAATAATACAACTTTAGCCCAATCCACGAACGCTCATAGAAAGGATTAAATTCTATGTTTAGAAAATTAAACAAATAGAGCATTGACATTCCCTTGAACACTGTATAGACAAAACAAACTCAATGTATTACTTTCACCGTATAGAATTGCTTCAGACATTTTCAGGCTTCACTCCTTGATGCCAAATATATTTTAGCACTTCGAAAAGATTTTTAAACATAACGTCTTCCGTAATGTGATTATTCTAGGGAGGAGAAATGGTGGTCCAGAATGAGAAGATTGCAAACAAATGAACACAAAACACTCAAAAACAAACTTAAATAAATTGAACTTTGATGCGGTAGCATGCCTCAGCTAACAAAAAGCGAAGCAGGGTGGAGTTAGCATCGAGTGCAGCTCACCCTGGTTCAAAATATTTAACCCTACTGCTCCCCAAACACCCCACAACCACCTTTTTTCTTCTGGTGTCAATTGTATACAATTAAAAAACCCTCAGAATAAGTTTGTTTAGGCTAATGGGTTAGTGTCAGGCAATTTGATGTCTTTGGTGACTACTTAAACACTTTAGTTTCTCCCTTTCTCCTTCTGGAAACGGTGGTTGTCGGGAACTGGGAGGCTTTCCATGGCCCGCTGGCTCCTGACTGCGGTGCGCTGCTACCTCGCTACCTACCTCCAATCCAGAGTGTTACATAAGACCTTCCCTGAGTGAACTGAGTAATCTGGCTCCTATCCTTTCGCTGCGTATTCAATAAATCTGAATATCCTGTATTTTGGTCCTCTGTCACATTACTCAGAGCGCATCGCTCCCATCCTATATCGTATGTTTGTAAAAAATTTTTCCAAATATGTGAATGAAAATTCCATCCTCTAGTAGTGTACTTAATTCACTAATAATAAATACTCATAACTCATTTTCAAAAATAACTAAACCGTCTATTTTAAATCTCTTCAGAGTGCAATTGGTACAGATTTGAAAAAAAAAGAAAAAGACTTTCTTAGAGTGGGACCAAATACACTTTGAGTAGAGTTAATTTAACTCTTCGAATTTTACTGTGTGGGTAAAAGACCCAGGGGTCAAACAGACAACCGATGTACAGGGCATTGAAAAAAATAATAACATGTTCATTTTATTTTTTTACCAAGTTTTTCCCACTAATCTAGAAAAATTCATTAAATCTGAAGCAAGCAAATAAAACACTGAAAAAGTTAAACACTTATCCTTGGGGTCAATATGAGGGTTAATGTCGCTGTCTATTTTCTGCACACAACACATAAAACAGTTGATTAAAATAAAAAGTTCAATAATCCATTAAGTGAGGAGGATGCACAAGAGATGATGAAGCATGGGTGAGAACATTATTACAGCTAATATTTCATTTGAAAGGGCGAGTAAACTAGACGCCGGTTAATCCACATTCCCTGCATACTGCCTTTTCAAAAAGCACATTTTCACAAGGTGAAGTGGTGTTAGCAGAAGGAAAAGAAAAAACTGAGAAGCTACAAACACAATGCATATGACACTTTGAGCCTTTTAGTGAATTTTACAGTGATTTCTAAGAGTAGATTGAATTAAAATAAAAATAAATCAAGCCATGGATGTTCCAGTCAAAAAAACTGAATTGGTTTCATTCGCACCATTGATGAATTCACAAGAGTGAAATGGTGACATGAAAAGCCAGGTTTTTCTCCCCTGGAAGTGATGCACTCTCCACAAAGCCACGCCTTCTCTCAGGATGTCCGGAAACATTAATTTAAATTAATGAAGCTGGTTTATCACGATGAAACTATTCATTTGATGCAACTGTGGTGAACACAGCATTATTTTGGGCCTGAGAACATTCGAGGCTGAGCCCAGACCCTAACAAACTACTAGAAAGTGTTGATAGGCCTCGAATAATAACAGATTCAAGGGAAATTACCTGACAAGAACGATTGGCGCCACATGTAAGAACATTGATGTCATCACACGGTTACATTTTTGACGATGGTTCGAATCCTCGATTGTTTAAAATTATTTCTTTTTGTCAGTTTGCTTTAATATTTTTTCTCACAAAATAAAAAATGAATTTTGATTGTTAATCGAATTTAGTTTTTGTATTTAGAGATTTATTAAACTTGTTGTGTTAAAAGTATGTTACATGGAGGAACATTCACATCTGGGTCCCCACTAAACACGGTCACAACTCGTTACATTTATTTAAATTGGAAATCTGGAATTGTTTAAATTGTGGAAATACTTTAAATTGGAAAATAAATTAGAAACGTGAGCCACTGTTGAGGGTTTATTTCACTGAAAACTCTCTAATATCCACAGATTCCTCTCTCTAAAAGCCTCTCTGGCTCATTCCAGGCAGCGCGGCACAAACACTTCCGATCAGCCAATAAAAACAGACACTTCACTCAATCCTTCTCTCTGATTGGTCTTGGGGTAATGAAGTTCTATTGTATAGAACCTCAACTCTTCTGGAGTTGAATTATCTGAGGATGATGAGAAAACGTTCAGGACTAAATTCCCAGATGCCCAAGTGGTGAAGATGTGATTCAGGATCAGATTCTGGCTTATAGAGGTACGGTTGTATAACGTTTCCTCCAAACGCCATTAGAGAGTCTATCGATGTTGCTTTAATAAAATGTTGATCGCTCAGTCTTGATTTAATTAATTTAATCTCTCTCACATCTAGGCTTCCCACCAGACAGTAACTTTGCATACACGTCATGAATATGCAAATCAGTAGCCAATAGGTGGGTAACTGGGGAGTAGTTACAAAGTTTTCCGAATGACATTTATTCCAGACATGGGATGAGATTTTCATTGATTGAATGTGATTTTAATTACAAATAGACTTTTTGAGTAAACGAATCACATTTCCCACACAGTTAGACCAATGTGAACAACATAATATCAACGATATCATGTGCATTTTGTGAAAATCCTACTTGATATACACTCGTAAATAACTTATATAATGCTTCCTGATTTTAAAAAGGCGATCCGTTTCGTGTTTGCAGCTCTGACAAAAGCTCTGCAGCACTATAAACATCTGCAGGATGCTAAACATCAGCGCCAGACCCTTCTATGATCTGCCGGCGAGTTTGTGTTGATCAGTTCTGGATGATTTACACAAAACAAAACAACATTAATGTGAACCAATCAAACCCTGAGCCAGGGGTCTGAAGATCACACGGATGCCCTTCGAAACATGTCCAAAAAGGATGCAGCTCTTGCTTATTTATTCCGTTACATAACACGCTCCTGGGCGAAGAAAAACACATACTCCATGGCTGCTATTCTTGTGTGAACAGAGCAGGGCGTTGTGAGGAGAACTACACCATCCTTCTGTGTTTATTCTGATGAGCGTGAACAATAGAGAACATCAGCATTCAGATGGCTCAGAAAGAACTTGTTTACTTCACGCTTTCTGCAAAAAGCTCAGTGGTGTTATTAACAGCAGAGAAAGAATTGGTTTTACAGCCTGACTCTGTCCCCAAGGGGCCTTCCAGAGGAATCGCTTCCCAAAAGCTAAAATTACTCTACGCTTCTGCTGCAGAAACATTGACAAACTGGGAATCCCAGTTCAAACCGATCGAGAGAGCACTGTAAAACACTTTTAATCTTCCATATGGAAACCGTTAAATTGTCTCGCCGGCCACAAGGCACTTTCCAGTGTTATCTCCAGTCTGGGTGCACCAACAGGAGCCTGTGGCCTCCCTGAAGTGAACATCTAGCTCACTAGATTAAGGCCTTCAGAAACATGTGCCAGCAATTACTGTACGTATGCATCAGAAACAAGCAAACCACGCTTCAGCGTCACAACACTATCACATCTAATCATCAGAGGACATTAATAGTAATGCTTCTAGAAGCGAAAAACTGGTTAAAAATATGTGCTCATGTTACATTTTGGTTGTCTTTTATGCAGATGCTTCACAGGAGGAGGAGTCTAATGTAGATTAGTTCTAGTAAACACATGTTTTGTGCAAAAGACTATAGTTTAACAGTATCTAAATGGAGTTTAAGGGTTTAATGTTAGTGTTTTTGACTATAAATGAAATACAGTTCAAAAAGTATATTTAATCAGCCTGAGGCACTTGTTTTAGATGTATGGTAAAACCCACACTAGTAATTCCAATTCACACGGGGAAGCTACTATACAGAAGAAGACATGGCCAGTCTGGCAGTTGCCTCACAGGGGAAATCAAGCCAGGTGAACCTAGGGCTAGTCCCTTCATCTCTATGTGACACACTTAATTATGGAGATCCCCGACAAGCTGATCACCAGCCACAACCTGGAAAACATAAAACGGGATTAAAATGATTCAGAGCTTGGTGATTGAGTCCATTTTCTCCTCGTCAGAAGAGCTTCACCTGTGACTAATAACGGATCGATTAGGCATCCGGTGTGTATAAATGAACCCCGGTGCTCTAGACCTTCACAGTAACTGCAACTAGACCTCTGCAAACATGCCTAGGATTCACCCTGAGACTAAAGTGTTGATTATCAAGAGGCTGCGAGCAGATCCACTGATGATGTCAAGTACAAAGGCTAAAACAATATTTGTGTTTGATAAGCCCGGGTCAGGTAGACTCTGCAAGACAAGTGCTCGAGAGGAACCTTTGTTGGCTGTGAATTCCAAGACCAGCCCGGCTTCCACCTCAGCAGAGCTCCATGAGACCTGGTCACCTGAAGCCCCCGTGTCAACCAGAACAGTTTGTCCGAAGATCAAACTGAACTGGGTCTCAATCCAGGTTCTGCATTCTTTGGAGGACGCAGCCTACCCAGTCTCCAGAGGCTCCGGCTAGGGATCATCAGAAAGCTGCTTAAAATAAAACTATGGTGTTTAAAATTACTACTAACACTAACTGTCCTTAACAAAAAAAATCTGTTACTTATTCTAATACAAATATAAACGTATTTGCTCGCTATTTTGATGATTATGTTGAAAAAATAAAGTGCAAACCCTGTTGGCATATCGGAGGTCACGAAAGATGCTTCCTCCTAATTTAGGGAAAAAAGGAATCTGAAGCACGCATTAGAGGGACCCTTCGAGTTTTAGTGAAATGGCACAGCCAAGGAGGCAAAACCTGGATTGGTCTTGAAATGGTCAAATCAGTACCCAGAAGCCAGGCCCACAGCCTGATGATCAAGGTCTCGGGTTATATCCGGTATGGGGGTGTGTGAGAGATCAGCAAGAGGAATGCAACCATAAAAGAAGCCACCGCATACTTCCATCTCCATCAAGATGCTCCAAGTTTGTCCAGCCTAGTCTCCAGACATAAACATCACTGAGCATGTCTGGGGTAGGATAACAGAGGAAGCAGGGACAACACACCAAAGAATACTGATGAACTCTAGGGGGCACGCAAGACTGCTTTCTTTGCTATTCCAGATTACAATCAATAATTGTATGAAACCTTCCCAAACTGCATGGGTGCAGTCCATCAAGCTCATGGAAGTCATACAAGATATTTGAATCTCACAGCACCACGACTTCCTTTGCTGATGTATTTTCATATGTGCAGTAAATTTGTTCAAATTCTATTTAAGAGACAAAACGTTTGTCTTGCCAAAATTGGACCTTTCTATCTTAATTAAATGATTATCTTTTTTTTTCTTCAGTGAAACTAATTTATTTTAGGGCATTAAACATAATTTAGGAGGGTTTCAGCTTTTCATGTGAGACATTCCTAACACCAGTTGTTTATTTAAAAGTCATGTTGAAGCAGGTGTTTCTAGAAAATAGACAAGCGACTTTTGTCAGGGACTATAAATGTCAAGTTCTTTGTGTGCTTATATGAACAAAAATGATAGTAGTAATAGTCATCTTCTTGCCCTTTATGACAGTTTTCTAGATTAATAAGAACAAATCCTAAAGTCTTAGATAAGAGGTAAGAGAACCGGAGCTTGAGCACGCTCATGATATGGATTACAATTTCTCAACTCCTACGCATAGAACATAAATATCTGCTTCAATGAAACTTTTTCAGATGCTAGATTAAATATTTTAGCATGCGTCAAACATGCAACATGTGTCATGTGTAATATGTTTAGCTCATCTTTGCTACGAATAGAAAACTGCACACTTTGCACATTACACAACTCATATGCTGTCGTAGTAGTAAACTACTCTAAACATAGCCCAAGGCTAAACTGAACGCTGGGCCACTGGCATGTTGACATTGAGCAGGGGTTTATAGGGAGGAGGCTTTGGAAAAATATACGTCTAACCTGAAAGAGCAAGATGGAAGTGACATAAAGGGGTCTGGCTTCAGGTTAGAATCACACACCTGGTCGAAGCTCGAGTCACACAACTGTTCTTTTGTTTCCAATCTTCTGAATTCTGACGCGGTTGTGAGAAAACCATCAGTCTTCGGGTGTTTGGACCCCTTTAGTGTTCAACATGTGCGTCTGCCAGTAAACTAGCGATACATTTGCTTTCAATTAACTTGTTTTGAGAAGAAACGCATTGCAGAGATTAAAACAACACAGCACCAGTAACTCTCATCACGTTTATTTGCTGGACAGAAAACTGCACATTTATTCAATCCCATCATGCACTGCAGATGGGAACACTGAAAACACACTAGTAAAACGTGTTTGATTGCTCCTCTTAAAGGGGAATTCCTGCTGTTGTGCTTGGAACCTGAACCAATAGCACACAGCCTACTCCCTCTTAAGAACAGTATATGAGCGCAGTCTAAATGACCAAATCAGTTCAAATAAATCCAATTTAATAGCACAGCATTGAAAAAACCACACACGCATTTCTGGTGTTTTCGCATATTCCATTTCTGAATAGAATGAAAGCATCATGGTCAAACCATTGAAATGAGCAAAGAGTTACCTTTTCAATCTGCCAGCTGCTTCAAAAATTTATGAAAGTATGATTCATCAAAATGAATTCAACATTAGAACACAAAGGGCAACTACTGGGAGCTGGGGTAGATATGTACATTTTTAAGCCTGTATTACTGAGGAATGAAGTAGTTGCTAGAAATACAGAAGAGGGAATTAAATTAGTTTAAGTCGAGTGCTTGATGGACACTTTTATCCAAGTGTTTATGCTCGTTTCACCCAGCACTCCACTTTAAAATGTTGATAAATTCATTTTCATTCAACTGGTTTCACAAGAGCGAGTTAATAAACACCATCTTACTCAACCGATCCAAAGTATATTTAAGAATTTAATCTTCAAGAACATTTGTATAACTTGTTTTGCCCTCTTGATGGCACAAGTGGATGAAATAGGAAATCTCTCCAAATTGGCTAAAGAACTAAACTCTAGTGAAAAGCCAGAAATACAACAACACTGTATAACGAAGTTAATAAATACAGTAAAACCTTGAGACACTAAATTAATCCGTTCCAGGGTGGCTTTCGTATCTCGTAGGAAGCTTTACACATAAAACGCCTAATCCGTGAAACGGCTCTCAGAAACAACAGAATAAGTAGATGAAAAATGGAAAACCAGAGAAAAATTAAGTCACATTTCTTCAATCCTTAAATCTACACATTGTTAATGTAATAAATGAAAATAAAACAGAAAAAAAACATACACAAAATACGTAATACATACACAAATGTGAAACCTTACCTTGAGAGTGAAGCGATGTGTCGGAGGAGGTGGAACAGATGCAGAAAACATTACGGCACTACGTATGAAAGTTATCTTTCTCATGATATTTCGCGAATTACTGACACCATCACAGTTTCAAGCACAAGCGCAGACAGATGGAGAGACGCTTCTGAGAACGTGTCACAGGGTTTCTCTAAGTTGTGCTACAGAACAGCACTTTCCACGTTATAAACATATTTCTTTTACGACGCCTTGACTCTAACATTTGTTATAGCACATTATTAGTAATCTATACATAATGTTTCATTTGATTTAATGTGTTATAAAGCGTATCTTCCCCGTTTAGCACTGTCTGCAATGGGAGAAAGAAGCGCCAGGACCCGGAAGCGCAGCATGGCGTCAGTTATAATTGAGCAGAACTGTTGGTGTTTTCGTATCTTGGAATTTTTTTCGTAACTCGAAGCAAAATATATCTCGGGGTACCACTGTACATGAATGCAGTGATGTGTGCTCATTATGGCAATAAAATAAATAAAATTACTCTATTTTATCAATTATGTACTTTATAATAATTTTTCATATAAAGTCTGCACTTTGGATGTTTTGGAATGTTCAGGAGTATAACAGATTAAAGGCAAGGCAGTTGGACTGTTTTGATTAACGGTAGAAATGCCAGAAACGCTGCCAAGAGTATCGATGGATCAATGAACAATGGCTCGTCTAAGAGACATTTCAGAGAAATCAAAACCTCTGTTCATTTTGAGAGGTATCTGTTTTTAGTTCTCGTCATTGATGTCAAATCACCGGCATTGTTTACAGACGGCGTGTAGAATCTATGGTCTGCCACAGATAACATTTAATAAGTATGTTCTCTCTTTTATACATGTTTATTGTGAACAGAAGTTTTATTATCCAGCTATGGATTTAAGATCCCAGGCATCCCCCTGAGCCTGTGAAGGTTGCTAATGCTAGGGGTTAAACTAGTTTTCAATCCCAGCAGAGTGTTACGTGAACATGTCTGGGCTTGTCTCACTCTCACCGACAACTGGATTTTACGTTTTGTTTCAAAGAATAGAAAAGCAGTGACAGTAACCGGTTTTTGAATGCCCCGCGTCTTTTAGTTAAGCAGAGAATTAAAAAATAAACATCAACAAAAGCACAACAAGCACACATGTCTCATGCAGTGGAAAAGTAAATATTTGTGCTGATCAAAGATCAGTGAAAAACATCTAAAAGCGAGTGAAGTTCTACTGAATAAGGAGAAGAGATCTACAAGATGAGCAGTGAGTGGCCTCTAGTGATGGTTCTCAGAACCTTTCACATTACAAACCCAATGAGCTTGTAGTTAACTGTCTGCGAGTCTTAAAAATGTTAAACAATTCCACATATATTACTCAAACACAACACATCAGAGATGATTTCTTTATTCAGAGAACAAAAATGTCGAGCTTGTAAACAGTCATGGAATTTTCAAAGCCAATGCTCACAAATATAGAGTAAACATTTATAGCCTTTCATCGAAACATTATTCAACAAACGTAACATTTTAAGAGTTAACTGCTTAAGTCAACAGTTCAATGACAGATTGAAAATATAAATAAAACCATTAATCCTTGGGGAAAAGAATGACCTGAAATGTCGACTCTGGGTATTTTGCCCACCACTGGGAATTGTGTTTAATACTAAAAAGCAAGTACTTGAGTTAAAGTAGAAATACACTTGATAAAATATTACTCCAGCAAAAGTGCTCCCTTCAGAATTTTACTTGAGTAAAAGTACACAAGTATTTGCCTTCAAATACACTTAATGTATTAAGTACTATGATTTAAAACAGCTGCTATTAATTTTTTTTTACCACAATACGTGAAAAGACTGACTTATGAAGTTGTTATCTAAATAATCATGAGCTCAAAACCTTGGATTGAATTTTCCTTTAGATTCAAACGAAATAAAAGTTTAATTTTAACATTGAGACATTTAGGTACAATATAGTAAAAGCTTATAGTAAAACACTTGTGAACCTCTGTTTAATAGTTTGGACATTAAAATGTTTTTTATTAAATTTGAACTGTGTGTAAAGATCAGATTACTGTTACAGAAACTAGTTTCGGGAGTTTCATCATTGATTAAGGCACAGGCATCTCTGTTGAACCGACACTGAACTGCAAAACAGTGATTGCTGTACCCTGCTTTGTGTCTCACAACCAACTACATTTTTTTTAATCCCCACTCATAAATAGAAAAGGAACGACCTATTTTCCAAAACGTAGTTGAGTAATAAGTAACATATTTGGCATTGAAATGTAGAAGTTTAAGTATAAAGTCAATCAAATTAAAATACTTGAGTAAAGTACAGACACTTGAAAAAGCTACTAAAGTACATTAACGAATGACATTTACTTGGTTACGGCTCACTAGTGATGTTCAAAAAGAATGACTTGTTCAAGAACAACACGAGTCTTTAATGTGACTCAGTGGAAACGAGTCGTGTCGGAGAGGGATCCATTCAGTGGCGCATGCGCAACATCCTTGTGTGCGTGTGTGTGTGCGTGTGTGTGTGTTTTTTTTTTCAAACATAACCCGCTAAACATCACTGACAAACAAACTACAGGACCCGAAGGACTAAAAAAAATTAATTTCTGTTTCTGTCTACTGCATTGGTTAACATTACGGAGTGGTCCAGACTTCTTTTCCGCTTCCGGCTCATAACCGCTCCGTAAATGGAAACTGAAAAAAAAACAATAGGACTTTGAAAAGAACTAGTTTTTAACCCCATTTTTACCTAGCATTATAGTTTTGTCTCATTTGTAGTGTACTTCCCGTTTATTTATACAGCATTAGTAGACGTGTTGGGGAAGGGATCCGAACTTCCCATCAGTACCTACCACTGACACATTCACATTTTAAACTCTAAACATATACTAACATTCCTGAATTAATGTTATTTTCCTAAAATATTAGCAAATACTTGTTCTTTTAGGATTTTTTAATAAATCTTAATAATAAAAGTACACAAAACATCCTAGTTTTAAGATTAAGTGACTAGATACAATAACAAATATTCTAGAATCAGTTTAACTTTCTAAACAGCTTGAAAAAAAAAACTTGTTTTGAGTTTTTTTTTTTATTTTAAACTTAATCAGCATTTGTTGTTGGCAAGACTTTTTTTGCTAATTTTAAGAAATCAAGTCAAATTTGCTTGATCTAGGAAGAGTTTAACTACATTCCCTTGTTCCAAGAGTGCTTTTTGCAGAGTAATTATGTCTCGTTTTAAAGCTCTTCCATTGACGATCGTACCATTTTAACACATGTAGGATTTACCTGGAATCAATGACTTTCAATTCTCAATTTTTGTTAGGGTCACAGAATTCCAGAGGGATAACCTGAAGTATTACAATGCAAAGTAGAATTCATTTTATAATTAAATCAACCACAAAGAAATGAATTGCACATTTTTATTTAAGGCACAAGAGGAAGCGATGGGTTCTTTCACAGGTAACCCACCGATCTCAGCAGGCACCAACAAAGTCAAGATTTCAAGCATCGTCAGGGAAGAAAAATCATACGTTCCATCTGAGAAAAAGGTACTTTGTAAATCCTTACGGCCAAACATCCCCTTGTTAAAAGGAGTAGAGCAGCAGAAGGAGCCAATCAAACACCAGGCAATGCTTCGGAATGGTAGGATTTCAATAAAGTGCACACTTGATTCAGCTACAAGTTAATGAACGAGAATAAAGATTGAAATCAGAAAATAAACAACAAATAAACGTTTGAAGAACTCAAAGTGATGAGCCAGTGGATCAAACACGACTTCAACCTTCCATCCATTTGCTGTACGCTCAACCAAAAGTGCAGAAAACCCCTCTAAAAGTGCCTCCTCGCTTCCTGTTCGAAACCCGCAGACTCAGTCCGGGTAAAGCAGGAAGCCAGAGAACGTGCTGTACTTCCAGCTGCTGCCATAGAGGGCGCCACGATGCAGCCGCAGCCAGACCTGGTCCCCCTGGAAGAGCTGCAGGACGGCGTGGTTGCTGGCCGTCTCATGATCCGGAGCTCCATCGTTGGCATACGCAGACACCATCACTTCTTCGTTGCGCATCAGGTTGATGTACAGAGGCACGCTGATGGCCAGCTTCAGGATGTGGAAGATGAAGACATATGTGCCGGAAGCAGGGCACGTGAAGCGGCCCGTGCCAGTATCGAACATTTCACCAAGGTTGGTGTGCAGAAGGTCAAAGACGATGGGCTGGTCCAGGGTGCCGGGGGCAAAATTAGCTGTGCGGGCTGCAGAGAATGCCACACGGAGCTGGGTGAGGGGGTACATGTGGACCGGCATCAGGTTGTGAGTGCCATGAGGAGTGACTGGCACTTCCACAGGCGGGATAGACAGGGTGTCACTGATTCCAGAGTCATGAGGGTACGTCCCATCGCGGTCCGGGCTGCTCACCAGAGAAGAATCGCTCCAGCCAGCTGAAGGAAAAGAGAAAAAGACGAGGATCACTTAGTCACACTTCTCATGAAAGGCCGCTGTATCGATGCACGTACAGGTCAAACCACTGCTCCGCTGAGCCGCTGTTCCAGATGCTCGTTTGAAGCTCTGCTGGAAGCCATTTTCCTGAACACAAAGTAACATTCAGACGTTAGCTTAAGAGCAGGTTACAGTTCTACACATTAAATACAATTAAAATTATAAATACATTTTGATCACTACATACAGGGCAACACCAAATCAAATTGGAGCTGGAATCTAAAAGACATCATTCGTCATTTCTGGCCCACTTTTGTATACAATTTGAGTTTGGTAAAGGTGGAAAATTTTTACAAAAAAAAAAAAAAAAATCCACCACTGGATGAGTCCAATGAGTGGCCCCCGTAAGAAAGGAACAAAAAGAAAAGAACAAAAAGAAAAGAAAATCTCTAAAGATGGCTGCTCTGACTGTGGACCAATATTTGGTTTTGCTATTCCTGCGGACTCCAGGAACCAGGAGAAAAATTTCCAAACCAGAAACCAGTGTAAGGAGTTCTAGCTGCCACACCCTTAACTATCTCGAATGACCGCTTCCAGATTGTTAATGAGTTTTATATTATAAATGGCAATGAAATACCAACACTTTAGAGTTTATTGCAGTAATGGTCACCTACTCTGGGCACATAGAGGGCAGACGCTGGCTCTCTGTGCAGTTGTGGCATGAAGCTTCCTCTTGGAGAACGTACAGTCACTTTGTAAGGCTCATAGCCACCTGCCAAAGAACACCAAATCATTTACAGAAACCTACTGCATTCCCTTGTGAGTTGGGGAGAGCGGAACAGCGGACGTACCTCTGATTGTGCCACGGGGGAAACAGGTCTGACCCAGACGAGACTGAAGAGGAGCGCCAGGGAAGGTGCGTCCACTCGAACTGACCACACACTCCTGCTCATACAGCCCTTCTGTGTGCAATTCAAAACATGCTGAGTAATGACAACCGTGAGGCATGCATGAGGCAAAATGACAAACTAGGGTTTTAGACGCATTCTTTCTTCCGGAGCTTCTGGGAACTTTAATATGAATAGAACTCTTTTTCTGACTCCTCTTTTTTTTGCAAGAATGTTTGTTTACATTTATTAGTTTTGAGACGCTCTAGTAAACAATGTATTGATCATTTAGAATTATAATAACAGAAATGTACTTGTAATAACCCCTTAAACCCTTGTTACATAATGATACTTTAGTTCCAAACTTCCTGGTACAGTGGTACCCTGGGATACGAAAATTAATCAGTTCCAGGTTGACGTTCGTATCTCGAACATTCTGTATCTCGAAGCAAGATTTTCATGTAAAACGCCTAATCCGTGCAACGGCTCTCAGAAACAACAGTAAAAGTTGATAAAAAATGGAAAACCAGAGAAAAATCAAGTAACATTTCTTCAATCCTTAAATCTACACATTGTTAATGTAATAAATGATAATAAAACAGAAAAAAAAACCATACACAAAATACGTAATACATACACAAATGTGAAACCTTACCTTGAGAGTGAAGCGATGTGTCGGAGGAGGAGGAACGGATGCAGAAAACATTACAGCACTACGTATGAAAGTTATCTTTCGAGATATTTCACGAATTACTGACAAACACAGTTTCAAGCACAAGCGCAGACAGACGGAGAGACGCTTCTGAGAACGAGTCACTGGGTTTCTCTAAGTTTCTCTACAGAACAGCACTTTCCACGTTATAAACGTTATTTCTTTTACAACACCTTGAATCATCTATACATAAATGTTTCGCTGTGTTGTTGAATGTTTTGAAGCGCATCACACCCTTTTTGCACTGGGAGATGGGAGCACAAGAACCCGGAAGCGCTACACGACGTAACCTGGAAGCGCAGCGTGACGTCAAGCGGAAAATACTGCAGAGCTGCTTGTGGTTGTTCGTATCTTGAGGCAAAAAATTTCCGCCAGACCTTTCGTATCTCGAAGCATTCAATTCTCGGGGTACCACTGTACAGTGTTAAAGAGCACACTTTTCCTGTATATATTATGGGATGTAAAATTATATGGTTTTTACATTTACACCTCAAAGTGCAAAATAAATGTGGGCCAAAACAACAACTGCCTGGAGGAGCGACGATGCAATTTTGTCTGGTGATGAAGTTCAACACTATGCACTAAGTGTTATTGTTAACACTTTGAAGTGTCAATTTAGCACTCCAAATTCAACACTTCATCCAGTGTACTTTTAACACCAATAGATTGGGACCATATATGATAAGTGCTGGACTCACACTGCAAAAATTTACTGTGAGGAAGCCAACTTTTGCCAGGCTTAAAGAAGGAAAAAACAGTAGTTTAATCATTTTAAACTTATTTAAAAAGTACATTTTGTATCTTTAAACCCATTAATGAGATACATGCTGTTCAGCTAATAATGCAAGAATTATCGTCATTAGTAAAACCACATTTATCTCTTCACAACTCAAGCGAGCCCGTCAGTACGTTTGATCACGGAGGTCAATAATTAACTCAATATCCAGATATAAAGTCAAAAATCTCAATTTAATTTTAAACCATCAATATTTTTTTTACTTCTCAAACATGTGCTTTCATTTCCTCAAGACCCTTCAAAATCCAGAACGTGTCACATGGCATTTTACCTACATTATAATCCACTCTAATAAAAACTAATGAGAAATTGTTGAGTGGTAGTTCTCATTTACCCATCTGCAGCTCCTCCTCCGGTGGGTTGAGTTCAGGCGGCGTCTGGGTACTGGCAGCGGAGAAGCTCCTGTGGTGCAAGGACTCAGAGAATCCGCTCTCCTCTGCCTTCATCCCTGAACGCTCACTGATGGGCAAAGATGCCACATTAAACACCTGAGAAGGGCAGAGAGTTTGAAAAGAGGTGTTATTCACCAGGAAAAGGATTCACAACAAGCGAGATGCTTACAGAATGAAGATTGTTGAAGTGGTTTTCTGCGTTGAGGGATCTGTGACTAGGCGGAGTGGAAAAGGCTTGTGCCGGGATGGCGCTCGGAACCCCATTGCACAAATTCAGCTTTCCGACCTGAATGGGGGAGGAAAAAAAAATAAATAAATAAAAATAAAGCATCCCTTGACGTCACATGCAGTGTGAGCGAGCAGCAGAGAGCCCATTAAAGAGTCAGATGTGAATCTGAGTAAACGCTGTTGTGGGAGCAAAGGCACTGCTCCAAGATTGAGAAATACTGGGAATCCAGGATTGGGGAGGAGTCTCAACTTTGATCAATTCCTCTAGCTTTGCTATATGCAATTCACTTAAAAATAAAATCATGTGTTGTTACTTAAGCCAAGCGTCTGTTTTCAACAAAATGATCAAGGTTTCGCTCAGAAAAGCACACACACAAGTCATCTTTGAAAGAATGTTTAAAGAAAGTTTTACAGTTAAATATTATTTCACGTATTATTTCTTGGAATGGATGACAACTTGAGCTGCTGGCAAGCATTGTGGGCACTAAAGATACAAGGTATTTAACGCTGTTCAAGGGTGGCTTTCACACTTAAATACATTGTTTTTTTGGCAATAGAATATACAGGTATTTAGAGAGAAAAAAACCCCAATATAATAGAGGTTTCATCAATTAAATAATTACGAATTACAACAACAGTTAAGAAGATTCAACCAAAACAAAGTTTTTCTATAACTTAAAACATGCCGATACGGCCAAGTTAGGAACACGCAACCTCAGAGTTCAAAAGTGTTGCCTTTATACAGTGCTACCCTCATACATCAGTCAAAAAACCTTTCGGTTCTTTCGGAATAAACATTTCCTATTAAATGCTGAACTAAAGAAATACTCCCAAAAATGTGGGCCATTGATTGAGTCTCAGGAGAAAAGCTGCATTTACGACGCCAACATTCTAATGAAACGTGTTCAACCACCGGTGAATCTCACTGTTCATTTAAGAGGAATCCAGCAGACAGGGGACTACATAAAGAAAAGCCCCTCCCATTTCCTGCTGTCAGCAATGGCACCCATGGAAGAAAAATGTCACAAAATCTGAGAAAGGACATTTCTTTACTCAAAAGTTGAGCTACAAGAAGATTTACATTCAGTCAAAACACTGCAGCAAAAGTGATCCAAACATTTCAGAAAGATGGACGTGAACCATCTCACAGAGACGACCATGGAAGAGAACATCTCGACAGGAGCGTCTTCTGAAGAAAATCTCCTGCAGTTAGATAAAGCAGTAGAAACCAAACTGGAGCGAGCGTTTCTCTAACGCCAGATGAGATCTTTTGAGGAGAAGATTTATCGAAGGTTTCAGTGTAGCAGATCATAACACAGTGAAGGGTTGGTCTTCCCTGAGCGACCTTTGAATCTTAACCTAGTGTGTCTTGGAGTTTGTGTCTTTAAATGCAAAAAGCGGTGTTAAAGGAACTCCCACAAACCTAGTACTAACCAATGAGTGAGAAGCACTGTTATCCCCGCCTCCATGGAAGGTTTGCGCCAGAATGACAAACGTAACTTTCAGGATCGCAAACCAAAAAAATTAAAAAGCAAAAGCGAAGATGCTGAGAGCGTAATAAAAATTCTGAGATGAGGAACTGAAACCAACAAAGAATTGAGTGTGTTTGAAATCAATGTAGATTTCTATGGTAATTATTTAATTATTGTTTCCAGGCTGATTTATTTTATTTTATTTGTTCTCAATTTAGTTTTGATCGCTTTAGCTGAAATTAAGTCGATAGAAACTTTGAAGCTCATTTTTAAAACTACATTGATTTTTTAATAGAATCTTTTTTTAAACCCCAGACAAACACTTTACCTTTGGAGTGCTCTGGTTTTCGAGGGTAACGGAGATGGAGGATCCTCTGCGGTAGAGTGGAGGAGAGCTGAAGTCCTCAGGAGGCTTCAACACAACACGCCATTATTTTACATGAGAGCTTGCTTTCCTGGAGTTAAGCGAACAAGCGAATCATTCAGGTTTGGGACGGGGGTGTCGGACTTCTTACATGTGGCTTATCTTCATGATGTAGCTCAAGGTCTGAGCTGTTTAAAGAGCGCTCTCCATTAGGCAGATTCTCTCCAGACAGCAGGATTCGTAAAGGCGTGCTCTGGGATGCAAAACATCATTATGTTGTCCGTCAACGGCACAGCTGGCCTCAGACCTAAATAAACTCACCCGCTGAGAGAGAGCGCCTGAAGGACTTTTGGTTAGGTCTCTCTTGGCTATAATTACAGGAACAGTGTTAGGTTTTCACCAAACTCCATGTTTAACCTATGAAATACACATCAGGAAGCACATACCAAGGGGAGTGGAGCATGCTGGAGACTGACGGCCTCTCTTAGTTCGAGTGCTAATGGGTGAAGCCTCTCCATCCAGAAGAGACTCCTACGAATAAAAAGATAGAGTAGATGTGCAGCATCTAAAAGCATTTGTTTAAATATGATTAAATGCTTCTGATACACCCATGCAACTTTTTTTATGCATGCAGTAAATCTTTAGCCTTAATAATTTTTGATTTTCAGTGTGGCACACGTGGCCTCGTGCTGTTTTCTCGGCTGTTGTGTTCAGTTATATTAGCGCCGGGGAAAATGATCAAAAATGGGAGCACGCAAGTTTTTAATTCATTTATTGCATCCAAATAAAAGCAAAAGAAACAACGGTTTATATTGCAGTCTACGCTTTGTATCTCAGCAACTTCTCATTGCCCTCTGGATGCGGCTCTCATTGGCTGCAGATAACAGACGTTCTTTCAGTCAGAACACACAGATATTTGAGAAGAATCTAGATGATTCTTTCTGGGCATCAAAATCAGGGCTAAAATCATGCATTTCAAACCAGCTTTAAAGAGAAGTCGTTTGTTTTTAAGAATAGTTTGACTTTATATTGACCGATTAAAAAAAAAAAACGCTTAAATTCTTCTCCATAAATGACGCAGGCAGCCGCTAAAGTGCAGTGCAGCAAATGCGTCTGTGTGTAAAGGCATAAAGTCTTGGGTCAGTCAAGACTTTGTAAAAACAACTTGTTCATATCTAGATTTTAAAGAAAAAATAAAGCTCAAAGGGCTTGAGCACCTCGCCTCTCAGTGGCCAGTTTGCTGCACTACACACTGGGAACAATCCTTATCTAGAAAAAAATTCAAGCAAGAATTATTAAAGACTGAATGATACACTCACTCAAAATTCATACCCAGGTCGAGCACACGGTTTAGAGCAAGGGTCTTAAACTCAAAGAACTATAATTTGTGAAAGCTAAATGTTAGTGAAAGTTACAGCAGCGTTGCCGTTGTGTTTTCTTCCGTGCCTCATTTCTATTGGGCACACGCAGACTTTCATCCCAGCCATAGAACAAAAAAAGATGTAAGGCGCGACGCCTTTCCCATATGTTTGATGAGCCAGAAGCCAAAGTGCAGAGACAAGGTTGGAATTATATCCTAGATTGGAAATTTTTAAGTTTTAAACACATCTCATGTGCTCGTCCATGCATTCATGACCTCGAGACTAGATTATTGTAATGCATTACCAGGCGGTTGTTCAGTATCATTAATAAATAAGTTACAGTTAGTGCAGAATGCAGCAGCTAGAGTTCTAACTAGAACAAAGAAATATGACCATATAACCCCAGTTTTATCATCTCTACATTGGCTACCCGTCAAATTTCGCATTGATTACAAAATAATGCTATTGACGTATAAAGCCCTTAATGGATTAGCGCCCAGTTATCTATCAAACCTCCTAACACGGTACAACCCCACACGCACTTTAAGATCCCAAAACTCTGGACTTCTAGTAGTTCCTAGAATAGCAAAGAGCACTAAAGGCGGTAGAGCGTTCTCACATTTAGCCCCTAAACTCTGGATTAGCCTCCCTGACAGCGTCCGTGGCTCAGACTCACTCGCCCAGTTTAAGTGTAGATTAAAGACGTATCTTTTCAGCAAGGCCTATACTTAACACCTTGAATAACTGCGAACTTACATTAAACTATATTAATATTACATTACACTATATTAATATTATGAACAGCAGCTACGGTCTTCAAACTATGCATTGTGGATTTAAACAACTTCTTCATTTTAACATTATTCACATGTATTTATTCTTGGAATTCTTACCAAGCCAAATTTGCTTTTAGACATTTGCTCGATCAAGGAAGATTTTAACTATAATTAATCATCATCAGAACTTAACATACATTTAAGGATAACTTTTAACAAAACCAAAAGATTGAAGCTGTGAATTTCTGTAATTATTTTCCCATCGATCAGTTTGCATTAATTACATCAGGATAGGAGGGTGTTAAAGGAGGGGAAGAATACCTACCTGAACATACAGAATAAGTTTGTTACAGTAAATAGAGTTTTCGCATTTTGCACATGCATAAATCATACACAAAGTTAATGAATTTATGCGGTAAACAATGAGGCCATTAATAAAACAGATGATCGATCACAGACGGGGAGTGGACAGAGTCATACGCATCGTATTATGATCAGAACTTTCCCATTTGTTAAGCGAAAAAAGCAAACAAAAAAAAACCCCTCATGGACTGAAGACGATGCATATCGATCATCTTTTATCATCAGGCAGGCTCCAGAAACATATCACAGATAAACTATTAGCTCCGCCCATTTCACATTGTGAAATGTATTTTAGCATGAGAAATCAGAGGTGTGACGTGAGAGATCTCTCAAATGCGAGAGTCTTACGTTCAATGTGTGAGAAACGGCAGCTCTGCAGTTTCACTTGTGAGTATGGATGCAGAAACACTGTTGCGGCTACCGTAGGCATTGTGGGAAATGTATTTTTTTTTTTTGTTTTGACACTCAAAACTTTTAAGCTCTCGCCCGCGGGCCTTGAGTTTGACACATGTGCCCTAAAGAGATGATTTTGCATGGCCCCCACCTGCATGAAGCTGAAGCAGCCAGAGATCTGGTCCATCAGAGACTCCAGCTGCTGCTTGCGCTGAACCGGATCTTTGGGTAACGGAGATGCAGAGTTGAAGAGTTCCACTGCAACAGGAACCTGAGTGAATAATACAGCAGAAAGAAAAAAAATGTAAAAGACAGTCAACTCAAAGATGGGGAGCTGCACCATCTGAAGAACACACACCGGTTTAAGGTCCTGCTCTACCTTGATTTTCTTTTGCCGTTTCTACAAAACAGAATTATGAAGGTCAATGAACATGCACACGTTAAATCAAAAAGCTCTGCATTAGTTCATGATTACAACAGAATTAAACAGTATTCAAGGAACCACGTTTGTGGGGAAGAAAACGCTCTGCTCAATTTAACACACAAGCATTTCAGAACCAAACTCGACACTTCCTGCAAATTCGAGAGTGACTGCACTGCTTTGTAGAACTGGGCCCAGGTTCTCACCTCTTTAGGCTCAACCAGTGAATTATTCACATTGACTGTTTTTGCCATCAAACCCACTGCCCCTTTAAACGGCTTCTGGATTGGTGATTGAGAGAACACAGGAGGATCCGCAAACTCTGTTTCCCATGAGTCTGGTGGCTCTCGTTCCTTCATGGCCAGAAAGTCTTCCTTCTTGGCACGGGGTGTTGGAATTTCATCCTGTCTGCACACGGCGACTTCTGCTTCTTGCAGGTATCGGCTGTTAAGAAACTGCCATCATTCATAAGTAAATGACTGGCATGTGTACGGCACTGAATATTTCAAAACATTGCCTTTGGTTCTACCTCTTTGGAAGGCACCTCTTTAGAGCACAGCTTCAGCGGCGCTAAAAGAAAATACATTTAAATAATGGATCAAAAAGCAGTTTTTTTTTTTAAGAGTAAAGTTTACACAATCTCACTTTTGAGGCCATCGAGTCGAGACGGAGCTTCAGAACTCAGGCTCACAGGGTTCTCCTGACTCTCAACTTTAGGAAGTGGAACGTGATCAAAGAACCCACAGTTCACAAGACGGAGGAGTTTCTCCTTCATCAGTTTATCTGTAGACAGATCCATAACAACATTTAAAAAGCCAAAAACTATAATAATTCAACATTAAAATCCCTTTAAAAAAACACACACGCACACCATCCGCTATAATGGTCCATTTATAGGTTCTATAGAAAAATAAAGGTCTTTAAAAAGGTAAAAGGAAAATATTAATCAATTATCTTATCGATAACTGCATTACACCAAGCATTACTTGAAAACCTTGAGTTTATTCAGACACATTGAAAATAAGTCAGTAAGATTCTGCATAAACAGGTTTTTCCCACAAAATGTTTATAAAAGTTTTAAAAAACTGAATAAATTGAGTGATCAAAGGGTTCTCTGTGAACAGGTTGTTGCATTGTGCACTGCCGCCAATCTTTATACAGAAGATCTATTTAAATGACAATTGTAATCAAACATATTAAATTATTCTTCATTCATTCATTTTCCAACCTGCTTACTCAATTTTGATGTCACGGGGGTCTGCTGGTGCCCATCTCCAGTGCACATTGGGCAAGAGGTTGGGGTACACCCTGACAGGTCACCAGTCCATCACAGGGGAACATTCACTCACACATTCACACCAAAAGGGAATTTAGATTATTACATTAACCTAACCGCATGTTTATGGGATTGTGAAGGAAACCAGAGGAAACCTACGCAGGCACACTGACAACATGCAAATTCCACCAAAAACCAGTTGGTGGCGCTATAGAGCCACACTATATAATTTACCACACTGAATTTTTAAACCCATACCAGATATAAATGGTCACCAGTTCTGACGCACGAGTTAAACTCAGTGACTGAATACATTTAGGCCCTCAAATCACAAACTATAATAGTCGGGGAAAAATACAATTTGGTTCTACGCACCTTCAGTGCTCCAAACGTAAACAAATCATTTTTGCTTGCCACCTAAAATGTAGTTTATTTGTAAACTGCCACCAGACGTTCAGTGTAATGCTGCAGTGCTTTCATTATAACACATCTTACACAGAGCCTCTGCTCAGGGTTCAAGCGCATCTTTCTCAGTTCAAAACGATGTTCAGATGAAGGTAGAAGGTGATAATGGTTCATCATGTGTTCATGGTGTGTTCGTCATGTTGGTGAAGGTAGATAAATAAAGTAATTTTATGGAAGAACTAGATTTGCTAAAGTCTAAAGGCAATTGTTGATGTTTGCTTGAACTGGTGTCGTTTTTTTAAATGAGGTTATTCACAACAAGTAACAAACCAAGCCCCATGTCCCCATGACTTTCACAAGCTGAGATAGAGATATGCCATTTTGGTTGCTATGGTAAACAGTCTGGTTGCTATGGAGGGGTCCATGACAAAATGTTGCTCATGTCCCTATAAGTGCTAAAAAAAACAAACAAAAAACCCCATGTCTTTGAATTTCCCCAGCTTTAATATGCCAAATTGGTTGCCAAGGTATACAGTTTGGTTGCTATGCTGCAAAAGGGGCATGGCTTGATACAATTATGATGACCCTCATGCAGCGATTGGCTTTCTTTGTGATGAGATCCATCACTAAAGCGTTTATGACTCCTGTACCAAACTCATACACAAGATCTCTTACGATGGTGACCAATAAGATTCAGATTTCGTTGCCCATTAGAAAAAAAATGTTTGTTTTTTGCTTATTTTTATAAGTGACAAGCTGAGTTAGACATTCCTAGATTCAACAAAATCAATGGAAATAAATCTCCACCGTGAAAGCTCACCACGTGATGGAGATGAGCGCTAGATACTCACTTGTCGATCCAGCGACAGGACCATCATTCCCTTCCAGAAGCTCCCAGAACACAAGAGCAGCCCGCTCCATCTGATTCTTTAAACTAGAGATTAAAACATCAAGCATCAAATAAAAAAACAAAACGCAAACACTTGCAAAAGAGTAGAGGAACCACACAAACCTCATGCCATGGTCTCTTTGGGATCCCAGTAGCGTTGCCAGATCCAGCAAACTCTCCACATCCTGGGTGGAGAGGTAACAGGGGCGCAGGTGAGTGTTGCAGAAACTCCTCCGGACGTCCTCTCTCTGCAGACTGTGCAGGACGTACTGAACCTGCAGCACCAAGCTCAGGCGCTTCTTCTCTTCATCCATCTTCAGCTGCTTTTCCTGGCGAACAGCTTTACGCTGCGCTCTCAGCAACTAGCAAGCGCCAGAGCCTCGTATGAAAATCCACTTTGTGCTTAACAAAAAGGGTATAAGACTTACATCCTGCGTGAGGGCACCAATGTTGCTCTGGAGCTCTTTTGCGAACTTCAGATTGTGGACCACTTCATCGTACTTTCCCACAGCTTCCTACAACGATGGCCCACATCAGAGATGCTGCAACCAGACGAGTGAAAGTAGCACATACACAAATGTTACCAGTTGATCTTCGTTTAGCTTCTCCCCAGTTTTCAGCCTCTCGATGTATCTTTCCAGCTTCAGCTGCATAAGAATAGACCGTTTATACAACTTTTTTTTTTTTTTTAAATAGTGGTCTTCAAAAAGTGCTCTACGGGGAAATTGGCACCTTCTTTTTCTCAATGTTGCGAATCTTGTGCTTTAAGCAGATGAGGCCATCCTCAATGTACTTATCATAGCCGTAGTATGTGGAAGAGGGGCTGCTGGGACTCAAAGCAAGCTGGAGGGCAGTCAGGACTCGAGGGGAGGCTGATTTCGGGCTGCTCTGACAGTCCTCCTCCATGCTCAGCTCTGAGGGAGCCAGAGTCTCTAATGTCCGAGATGGTGACAACTGAACCATGTTGCTAGGATCTCTGTTTTTGGAGAGGACAGAACAGAAAGGTCACTGTAACACACGATGTGAACACGCACTTTCACAGTACATTCCATGCCCGTAGAATTGGCACTTAAAAGGATGTGAGCCGAGAAACCAAAAGGTGTCTGATCTGTTCATCTGCAGGTCGCAAATCTAAGTCACACTCCTGCATCTTAACTAGAACTGCAAGAATGTTTATAGACAGTGGTACTTTTCGAGATACGAACACTTTGAGTTACGAAAAGTTCGAGACACGAAAGGTCTCCCGGGAAATATTTTACTTGGAGATACGAAAAACGCCAACAGTTCTGCTCTATTATCCGCTTGTTAAGTCTGACTTCGTGCTGCGCTTCCGGGTTCTGGTGTTCCATTCTTCCATTCTCCACAGTGCCAAAAGGGTCTGATGCACTTTAAAATACTTTAAATCAGTTTTAAATCAGTTTAAGCGAAACATTTGTTATAGTACATTATTAGTAATCTATACATAAAGTTAGAGTCAAGGTGTCGTAAAAGAAATAACGTTGATAACGTGGAAAGTGCTGTTCTGTAGCGCAACTTAGAGAAACCCTGTGACACGTTCTCAGAAGCGTCTCTTCAACCATTTGCGCTTGAAATCGTGTTGGTGTAAGTAATTCATGAAACATCATGAGAAAGATAACTTTCATACGTAGTTACGTAATGTTTTCTGCATTCGTTCCTCCTCCGACACGTCGCTTCTCTCTCAAGGTAAGGTTTAACGTTTGTGTACATATTACGTATTTTGCTTTGTGTTTTTTTTTTTACCATTTATTACATGAACATGTGTAGATTTAAGGATTGAAGAAACGTTACCCGATTTTTCTCTGGTTTTCCTTTTTTTTATCTACTTATTCTGTTGTTTCTGAGAGCCGCTGCACGGATTAGGCGTTTTACATGTAAAACTTGCTTCGAGATACGAAAGATACACATTTATTACTTTTTATCACATGACTAAACAGAATTTCCATCGCGACTTTATGTTCACGTATAGTCAAAAATAATAATTTTAAATACAAGGAATTAGTGTTTCTGATTTAGTTCAAACATTTCAGTGCAATTTATTTTCCATTTTGAACGCTTTTTTTGATTCAAGGTCCCCTTGTCATTTGTACCTTTAAAATTAAACGCATAATTTGCATTTATGCTTGGATGCTAAAGGTGTGTCTTTAATTTATCTTGACCAAGGGCACTCGTTTCAAAGATACAAATCGGTAAATAGAAAGCATTCCTGCGCAAAACCCATGTGTCTGGCTCTTTAGGTCATTCTTTCAATAATTATGATTGCAAATGATTAAACTTGTGCTTTGACATCAAGTATATATTGGTTTTAGTGCCAAAACTTTTTAACTACAACAACACAGCCTGAAATCTCACCAACCTCAAGTGCGCACGCGCGCGCCTTAACAGTTTTTTGTTAGCTCGTTGGGAAGAGTTGAGCGGGGAAACGCTCGATTAGAGTCGAAGCGGGTGAGGAAACCTCTCGTTGAGCTGGTGGAATGTCGCGGTGAAGCGGTGTTTAACGGAGAGGGCAGAGCTTTGCTCCCTCGCAGCTTTATTTGGCCTCAGAAAGCTTGAGACCCATCAGCTGCAGCAGCAATCATGACGTCACACGCGCGCATGCGCCGCATGGTTTGATTTAAATGGTGTTCACGTAATTGAATTTATTAATTGTTACATCAATAAAGTTTATTATGGACATAATAAGATTAACTGTATAGTATATAAAATGTTTTAAAATTATCAATATTGGTGGCAATGTTAGCATTAGCAAGCTATTAATTTTAGTTGGTTTGGGCAAAAAACAAAACAAAACAAAAAAAAACTACGTGTGTTTGTGAATAGACAGCGGTTCTACTGGAGGTACACTCCATACTTACAGGAGCAGCCGGCTCCAGGTTCTCTCCTGACAATAAAACGCAAGTTTTTTAAATTATCATAACCCTCAAACAAATCGCCCCTTCCACATTACTTCCAGTCAGTTTCAAGAATGCACTGCTTTTTCATAACACATGTGCACATGCCCACTCCATATAAATCTACATATATTTTGTTTTGGGGTTTTGGGAACATGTCGACTCGTCCCAAAGATTTTCATTTGCATTTTCGGTCTGGGCCACTCCAGAACCTTGATTTTTTGGGGTTTTTTTTCCGGCTGTGTGTTTTAGATTATTGTCATGTTGGAAGACCCAGACTTGACCCTACTTTAATGGACTCACTGAAGGTTTTTGCCCAATATCTCAGAACAAATTACCTCGTTCATCCTCTCCTGGAGTAGCCCTGAACCCTGTGCAGAAGCACTCCCAGAGAATGATGCTTTCACCCCCATGCTTCACTGCAGGTATGGTATTAATGTGATGACGCTCATCATTCATCTTCCTCTGAACATGGCAATTGACCAGAAGTTCTCATCTGAGCACAGGACTTTCTCGCATAACTCCTCTGGAACAAATTTCAGACATGGGCTGACGAGCAGAGGAGCCTTCCGTGCAATGCATGATTATAAGCCATGACGTATGAGGGTATTGTCTATCGTGTCTTGATGGCTCTTTGTCATTGTCATTGTTGTTACTTCGACTTCTGGCTGACTGTGGGGAGCGAACCACAAACAGATGCTGCTAAACTAGTATTGTGAGCAGGGCGCAGCTGGACTATTTATAAGTCATCAAATACTTATTTGACCCAGTAATTCATAATTAAATTGTTTCAAAAATCACAATGTGATTTCAGATTTTTTTCTTTTAAGTTCTTTCTTTCATGGTGGAAATGCAACCATGCTGAAAATTGTAGATCGCTCCAGGATTTCAGAGTAGAACTTGCAAAAATCACTGAGTGATCAAATATTTCTGCTCCTGGGACTTGTATAAATGAGCATTAATATTACTTCTTGGATATGTTTTATTAGTAAGCAACGTGTTCTGCATACTACTCTTATTGACAGGTTAAGCTAGAACATTTAAAATATTTAAAATAACATAAAACACTGTAAAATAGCATTTATTGCTTGTCCCCAGTCTCTGATGCTACACTTCACCATAAAATATAGAATTATTCATATCTTTTTAAAAAGAACCTTTCTTTTGCATTGATGTGTAAAATCCGTAAATAAAGTTTGTTTCAAATACATTTATTTACACAAATAGTTATGCTTTCTTTGATAAAGAAAAAAAAAGGTTCTTGGCTTTGGTTTAAAGGTTTCACATTGGTTTAAACCCAACCCCCCCCCCCCTATTGAAAAAACAGCAGGTAGGTTTTTTCAGCAGGTAGTTGCATCACTTGGAAATTTAGAAGGAAAAAGGAAGTTGACTTAATTTCTTATTTAAATCTTGGATCATAATTAAAAAAAAAATACTAACCAGTTGTGCAAATTTTTTCCGAAATTTAATGAGTGTGGTGTAAAATGCACATATTTGGTAAATGACTGAATTCCTGGATCTATAAACGTGTGCACCATGTGGCTATTTAGATGGATTTGCTAATTCTTTGCTTAAAATCTCTGTCATTTTTAATTATACAAAGAACAACAAGAGGGTTAGCAACAAGAAAAACCGGCAGCCATCTTCTGATTTAAAAAAACAACAACAAAACATTAAAATAAGTTACTTAAGATGGACAAATACACATCTGGGATAGTTAGGCATTATGAAAACTAACCAGGATCAGACCCAGGATAGACTCAGACTGCTATGATGGATTTAACACCTCTTTAAAACAGTGGAACATTTAATATAGCACTTAAAATAAACACGCAGCACATCCACCACTGATGAATATATAAAACACACGTAATCGTCACAAGTTATATTTATTAAGCAACAGGTTAAAAAGTACAATATGTTTATATGTATATAAAAAAAATAAAAATACAAAACCTGCTTCTATCTAATGTGATACAAAGTGCATAGCAACAATTCATGCCTGGAGCTCTACAACTAAACAAGTCGTCTAGAGAAAGCTATAGTGGAAATCGTAACAATTATTTTCATTTTTACTTATCTTTAAGAGAAAATAAACAAACACAGACACAAATCATGTTTGACATCTGTCCAGTCCCGAAGTTCTACGGATCATTTAGTGAAGATCAGCTTATTATGAAATACAATATTTCAGGTATTATTTATTGCAGTGTTCCAAGAGACATCCTTATGAGACAAAACACAGCACGAGACAAATAAATATGAAATAAATAAGATTATTCATAATAACCATTGCTCAGTCTTATATTTACAAACCATCCAGTCACAGAAAGAACACGAGTTTCCCCGTGTTTATTCAGATGTTTCCACGCATCCGTTTCATTCGGTGCCGCAGCTCATTAATATTCACACTAATGCCACAAGCTGCCACCACTAACAGAACCGAGACGCTCTCCAGCTCCATCTCCTGGAATAAAAGCGCCTCCGCTTCTAACGATCCAACACATGCAATCAATCCACGGTCAAAGGATGAAAATAAATAGAACGACGACAGAAACAGAAAGTGCCCAAGAACAGCTATTGTATTTACAAAAGGCTGAGAGGTGTGTGAATGAACGGAGGAGATGAAGAAGAAACAGCTAATGGGCTTTTTGGCTTCGAATGAGACAATACTGAAAATATCCAACTGTAGAAAGTTCCAGTAACAAATCCAGCAGAACGGAGCTCGATATCATTAGAAAAATATAATCGGGACGAAGCTTTGCCCATCACTATTGTTTCAACATAGCTGCAGAATAGAATTAAAATCTTCATAGAAGCCCATGCCAGAGTCGTGCAGAAAAAACATCCAGAAATCTTTATTCCAATCTACAGCTTTGGACATTTACAGGAGTGATGACAGACAGAAACGCTGGCAGAGTTTAGAGTTTAAAAGCAACCGATTCTCAAAGGAATCGTTTAGATTCGATCACAAAACCGATATTTCTGCAATACACTGAACGGGAAACGACAACGGTTTACTAAAAGTAGTCAACATCGGCTGACGATTGCGATCTAAAGCAAATGTTCCAATCCATAGTTTTCGCAATATTTAACAAAAAAAACCCCCAAAAAACAAAAGTCTTATTTTCATAAGTGGCATCCAGGCTTCCCCCAAACACTGCCTTTGTAGCATCATGACATCAGGTGGCTTTTCTCTTTTCATAACGCACTATAGCTATGCTCAGTGTCAGGCGGGAGTGCTTAAATGCTGTAAATATAAACAGTGGAGTCGGTTCTAAAGGAGCTTCTTTCGATCTATTTGGACTCAATAATAATAATAATAATAATATTAATAAAAAACAACTTCATTTTTTAATTATTGATAACCGCATTCTTTGTTCACAGCATTTTTTCACACCCGCCATCTTTATATATTTACACTTTAAAATGTTGAAATTTGTCAAAATATTTACATTTCCAGTCCCCAACAACACTTTTAGAGCATGAAATAAGTCAGATATTTTTAGAGCATGAAATAAGTCAGACATTTAATCGCTAGATGATAGAACCACCCACTGAGCCAGACATTCAAAACACTAAGGCGTTAGAAAGCGTCTCGCTCATGGGTTTTCTAAGAACATCCATTAATCCACTCATCAGGATGCCCTTCAGGAAACGCATCAGTAAAACCCTTCCCTTAAAGGAACCTAAAAATAGAGAAAAACAATTGCTTTAACCCTCAGAAGTCCCAGCATGCCGCGGTGCATATGCCAATCACAGCAGCTGTGTTCAATTAAGTAGAAATGACGCAACTCTGCTATTAATGATTTCAAATATGATGTGTAGGTTTCAAAAAGGTTATTAGATTACATAATTTTGGTTTAAAATAAACAATGCTAGAGACACATATTTGTAATGAAATTTTAAGTAAAATGTGAGGAAAATGCACCATCACCTTTAGGTTTCTTTTAGGACCCTTGGAAGTACAACACATGTGATATGGCTTGAGTTTTTCAAAGTTCTCGCATAAAAAGGATTTAGAATCCTATTTCAGAATTGTTGTGGAATTATTGCTATTTATTAAAGAAAGTTGCAAAAAAAATACTCAAAAACGTCCCCAGACTTCTAAGGGTTAAAATGCAAACACAGAATATTTTGAAATGCGACAGGTCTAATCTGCTTCAATTATCTATGCTAAGCTAATGCTAAAAGTGTCTCAGATCTGGAGATTGGTTAGAATTCATTTCAACCCTGCTTCTTATCTCTGGAGAATGTGCCGATATCAAACAAAAAGGGGCAACCCTTTAAGAGTATAAACCAAGGCAAACAGGTACACAAACAACACATAAAATAAATATATACCAAAGAGGACTCGAATACATCCCAGCTGGAAGGGAAAGCAGATGCTGGCTGTTGTGTACACTAAGTGCAGAGCTGGTCTCTTCACCCAGAGGAAGGACACCGTGGTGCTACAGCAGTGCAAGTGCTCACGGTTCAGGCCACGCTGCAAAAATGACCTCCAGAAACAACTCAAATCTAGTTAAACTCTTCCTGGATCAGGCAAAAAATAAATACAAATCTGCAAATGGGGAGGAGCAAATTTAACTTGGCTTTAAGGACATAAGCTTTTTATTTAATTCATAAAACATCATGTTTTTACTTTTTTTTTTTACAAGCGCTCCATCAGCATTTGTTGTCAGCTTTTGCAAATTTTAAGAAAACTTAGTCAGTAATAATACCATTTGGTCTCAATTCTAAAACTTTGCTATGTTTATAATGTTTGCACTTAATTTTAGTACCTTTTAATAGAATATTTCTATTTCTTAAAACAAGAAATTCTGGCTTACAATGCAAGTTTATTTATTTGGGCACAGTTACATTTGTCGAGCGCACCATCCACAGACCTCCACTGTTACATTGTAGGAGATCAGAACAAACTTTAGAAGCTTTGTGCTTATTATGTAGGAACAAGAAATCTTGAACCACAAATGAGGAGCTTGGTTCCAAAACGCAATAAAAAGCTTTTAAAAACAAGAAAAAAAATGTGACTTTTGTCATTTTTCCATAAAAACACAATATTTGGCATGTAATGCTGTCCTGTTTTGTCCGTTATTTTTTCAAACCGCAATAAACGCCACTCGAGTTTAAACCAAGCACAGCACAAAGAAGATGAGATGCTGAGGTGGGAAAGTGCAGCAAAAGTTCTGAATCGTTTTAGAATCATTTCATGAAGACGGAATAGAAAATAAACTGCCGTTTTCCAGCTGATCACAGCAAAAAGTTTCCGGGAGGCGAAAGGAGAGACTGCGGGACACGTGGGTTCAACTACGGACTGTTTAACCGATCTATTCTGCTTCACTTGATTCAATATCGATGTTGTTTGTTATTGTATTTTTGACGATTTCGTTAAAAATAAATACAAATTTACAATAAAAATTAATATTGATGCTTTGGATTCATAAAATGGAGTTAAATGGAGTAAAAAAAATTACTTGTTTTTAAATAAAACTGGATTAGACTCTTTTGTACGAAGGAAAATACTTATTTTTAACTCAAATTCCTCAAAACGGAGTTCATACAATAGTTTAAAATTCTTTATTATTTTATTTTTTATCATAAATTTGACAGATTTAAACACAGCGAATGAACAAATTGAATGAAAAACTGATTTGAACCAATAACGTTTTGATTATTTGTTGACAAACAGAGCTTAAATCAGAAATAACTTCCTTGGTTTTAAGATACATTTTCACAAGCATTTTATTCACATTTCAGGAATTATTTCCAAGCCAAATTTGCATTCCCCATAGTCAGATTTTTTTTTTTTGCAAACTTGAAACTTGAATTTTTTTTGTTCTCATCAGAACTTAACAGTTAGTTCTTAAAATCAGATGTTCCTAATATTCTTCAAGTAACAAACTGTTGAATCTAAATTTCTAAAGTCTTGAGTTTTGGGCTGAACTTTTGAAGATTTCGTTTTTTTGAAGCGTAGTCTCTTAGTGAGCAAGATGTAGGTCCAGCATATAGAGATTTACAGAGAGCAGGAATGGTGTAGTACCAGGCCCTGGGAAAACGAAGCGGCCCGTTAAGTTCAAGAATAAAGAAGCGTTTGACCAAAACCACCATATAGGACTGAGAAGAAGAATGAAGCTGCTCTTGAATGAAAGGCAATCCGAGATTATGTCTTTGAGAGCTCCTGGCTCTCCAAGGCTGTCTAAGAATGCCACGTCAGTCACCACACCTCATCCGCTGCCTCCTGTGTTTTGATTGGTTGAGAGGACGAGAGAATTTCTTGGCTGCCCTGCACGTCTTTCTCCAGATCATCCTCCTCCTCCTCCACATCGTCCTCCTCCTCCTCCTCTTCGTGTTCTTGCTCCTGTTTCTTCTGGCAGCAGGGTTTGTAGAGATGCGGGTCGATCAGAACCTCTCCGAAGCGCCCTTTGTAGATGATGCCGCAACACACCCGCTGCCTACAGACATCACTTTGATCAAACCTTGAGTTGTGACGGACGACTGGAGGTTGAATCAGGGATGTACCAACCTTTTCCAGTAGGTCAGGTCCAGGAAGGAAAACACCGGTGAGCGGGCGGAGCCAGGAGTCAGCTCAGAGTCAGAGCCATCATCCGATTGGTTGCTGTAGCTGGGCGACTGGGCGGGGCTTGTACTGGAGGTGGTGCTGTGAGCATCAGAGTCTGAAAAACGATAGCAAAATATTCTTAAAATGCCAAACGCTCAAGGTATCGCTGCTTCAGTGGCAGCCCCTTACTGTGCCTTCGGAGCTCTTTTTGAACTCTGCAGATCTGGCTCGGCCTCAGGCGTCTGGACAGCAACTTCTCCTTTTTTGATTTCACCATGGTTTTCAGACTGGGCCCCCCTCGTGCATCCACCACCTGAGAATGACAGATTAAAACTAGATTTTAAAGTTTGCACGCAAACTTCAATGTTGGCTTGTGTTGGTGCCGTTAATACCCATTTTTTTTATGTTGTCAATTCCGCAACAATAACATAATCTATCACCCCATGTCTCTATGATTCTCAAAAGCTGAGATAGGAACATGCAAAATTGGTTGCTGTGGTAACCAGTCTGGTTGCTATGGAGGGGTCTGTGACCTAAGGTATTGTTCCTCATATGAATACGAACCCCCATTTCTCTATGATTTTCCTAAGCTGAGATAGAGACATGCCATTTGGTTGCTATGGTAACCAGTCTGGTTGCTATGGAGGTGTCATTAACATAATATAATGTTTCAGCTGTTACTATGGGTGAAGCTTACCAGCCCCCAAGATATGGCTTTATATGGATATGATATGGCAATTTAGTTGCTATGGTAAACAATTTGGTTGCTATGGAGGAGTCAGTGACATCATGTTGTAATCTACTTTCCATTTAGAATAATATAAAGCAACCCTCATGTCTCTACTTTGTTCCGTTTAGAAGATATTTGACATTGAAAGTTATGTCAAAAAGTGGGTGTGGCTTAATTATTTTATGTCAAATCACAAGCAATGATTGGCTGGATAAGTGATTTGCTTCCTTAATACTAGTATGACTTTCCAGTGTCAATCAATTACAAAAGCTCTTTCACAATAGGATCTATGGGATTCATGCTCCATTCATTTCAATGGGCCATTGAAAGTCAATGAGACACCTTTGACCTACTTATTAGTAATCAACTGCACCTGCTGGAGTTTCAACTGCCAGATTTTCAAACGCTGGAGTTTCAACTGTCAGATTTTCAAACGATGGCAAATCTGCTGGAGAAAATCCAATTACCATGCCTCAAACAAATAAAGATTATAGAAGAACCGTAAGACATATCGAAATGATTTTTTCTTTGTCAGAAGCAGAAGACCTGAGAATGCTGTAAATTTTGTGAAGGTGTGATTAGAAATAAAAAAAAATATGGCGAGCTACAAATAGCCTTCATTTGATTCTGTGCAACTGCTCATTTCTGAGAAATCCATACCTCCAAACAAATAGGGATTACGAAAGAAGGATACGACACATTAAAATATTTCCTGTACTGTTAGAATCACAAGATTTTAAGGAAGAGAATGGTGTAAATTTTGTGAAACTGTGATAAAGTTTGAATGATTTATGGCGAGTTACAAATAGCCTGCGATTGAGATTTTGAACAGAATCCACCAGAAAGTTTGAATGGAGGTGAATGGAGCAATTATGTGCACTCCTTGTGGTTCAGGCCACCTGGAATAAAAACTGTGTGTTTTTTAAAAATGAAAACAGCACCAACTGAAAGAGTTGTCTAAAGAGTTGTCAAAAATCTCTACCATTTAGATATGAAATGTGTGTGTAAAGGTTAATTTTTAGTTGAGAAAACAGTGCAAGTAGCCACAAGACTGAGCTTGCTCAAAGTTAGAGTGGGCGATGACATCACCACTCTAGGGCTCCCATAGGGAATGACTTGGGCAATTTTTGGGCCGAATTCACAATTTTTGGGGAAACCGCGAGTGCAATCGGTGCAAAAAGACAGCAACTCGAGTGGGAACAGTTTGGACGACCGTGGAAAGTTTAGTGGCTGTAGCTCGAACGGGCTAGGAGGAAATAATAAAAAAATTTACGTATTTTTCGGCTCATAAGACGCACTTTTTCTTCCCCAAAACTGAGGGGGAAAAGTTGGTGCGTCTTATCGAGCGAATGCAGAGCACCGCGAATTCCAGTCACGGCCGTATGAGAAGCGTAAGAGCTCCGCTCCGGAGCTAGGCCGAAGCCGCGGCCATATTTGTTTACCAAGCGCTGCGCGCTGACGTCATCGCCCATCTCTGCCATTGCGCGGACGTAACGAAAACGGGGGGAAAAACTACATTTCCCACAATGCCTTTGGCATCCGCATCCATACTTACGTCACGAGCGAAACTACAGAGATCAGCTGCTGCCGTGTCTCACAACATAAGTCTCTTGTACTTGAGTGATCTCTCACGCAACAAACCCGTTTTCTCACGCTAAAATACATTTCATGTTGTGAAATGGGCACAGCTCATAGTTTGTCTGCTATGTTTTTTGAGCCTGACGATAAGATGATGATCGATAAGCATCGTCTTCAGTCTGTGAGGGTTTTATTTCCGCTAAACATTCACTTGGACAGTTTCACAATCTTGGACAGTTTGATCCTTTATTAATGCAGTTATTTGGGTTTTCATAAGCTGACAAAAATCAAAAGGATTTATATTAGAACAAAAAGCATACGCTTGTTTCCAGCTCTCTCTCTCTCTCTCTCTCTCTCTCTCTCTCTCTCTCTCTCTCTCTCTCTCTCGCGTGAGGAAAACAAAACGCTCTCAATGACTGAAACTCTTCTTTAACCTCTTAAGCCCTGAGGCCTATTTTCCGAAAATCCTATACTTTTACTTTTTAAGGCATTTCTCAGCTTTTACAAGGCCTAAACTGCAAATCTTGGTATCAAAATGAAGATAGGTTCTTGGGGAGTGGTGTGGATGAGTTAATTTGACAGTCAAGAACACAGGGTAAGAGTAATTGATGTTGGAATGGCCAAAAAATGAACTCCGCCTAAAAAAAAAACACATGTTTCCTCCAATATCTCCTTATTTTACTTATAACGAAGCAAATAAACACAATCAATTGTAACAACTACATGTCAAGGACATCTGTAGCAAGTTTGGTGTTCATACTACAAGAAACTAATATTCTGTAAAGGTTTTGATTGAACAAAGTTCAGGCGTAATCCATGTTAGCACAGTTTGGCACAATTTGGCACAATAATTGAAATATGGAAAAAATCTTGTCCAAAGCTTCAGCTTCGTTAATAGTCTTCTTTTGTTGCTTATGGGACATGATTTCAGCAAAAAAAACTCCTAAAGAAACGCTGTAAAAGGGGGGTAGAAGCTCATTTACGCCATCTTGCTGCGCTTTTGGGAACGTTTCACTCACAAACGCTTTGACGTCGAGCTTCTGCGTGTCCCTACCCCCCCGACCATCTGTCCAATCCAGAAGATCTATATATCGACGGAAAGCTCTGATTCTATGGAAACCAATCAGCTCAACCATTTTGAGACTGACGGGATCGCCGACGAATCACACGACGCGCAGCGTGGAGAGACGTGCTCTTACGCTCGGGGAGTCATTCCATATTTGGTGACGTAATGACGCCACAAAGCTAAAGAAATAATCAAAAATGGCGTTTGCGCGAAGCTATCGACCGGACATAACAACAAACGGACTTTTATCGCTATGGAAATAACTTTTTGTTGAAAAAACGGCAAAGGTAAGACAAGATTTACATGCTTGCTTGGTTTTCGCTGGCGTTTTTTCGTGGAACTTTCGCTCCCTGCTCTGAAATACTTCATGCAATGTTAATGAGTTGCATATCACTGGATTCAGCTGGTTGTTAGCTTTCATTTAATGTAATGGTTTGGGTGTTTCCGTTTATATTGTGGATACATATCGCACATAAACAAAAGCGTGGTCATGAATTATACTCCGGACATGTTGTTGTTTATTTGCATGGCGTTCGAGCTGTGGTTAACGAATATGAAATTGAATTCGATACGTTTTTAGAGGAGTTTCAGCTGAACACAACAGTATTTAATATGTGTGGGTTATTCTCAGGGTTAGTGAGCTATGAGTGAAAATGTAACGCACAAGGGGGCAAGTCCCGGTACCGGGGACTCTCGGGCTTAAGAGGTTAAGAAGGTTCAAGCGTAGCGAGTGGCCTTTTTGGGAAATGATTAAGTGGCACCGTAACTAGATTTTTAAAGCAGTTTAATTTAGTGGCTGTTAACAGCTACGAACACGAAAGGAAATAAATTTGCCCTTCGTGAGTGCTTTTTATGCATTATTTTCCCAAAATATGTCTAAAAATAAGATAAAAAATCTTTCAGTTTGCCAAAACAAAGAAAAGTTAGGCCAAATTTAAATAAGAATTTCGGAGCTTCCACGAGAAGATTCGTTTGAATGATTCTGAACAAATCAACCCTTGACAGAAAGCATTCATGTACCCTGCTAATGGTTGGAAGCCACTCGCAAGGTGGGCGGGACCTCAGCCCCAGAGAATTTGTCAGGATACACCTCCTGAAGTATCAATAACAGTCAATGTTGACCAGTCTTTTTCAGAATTTTCTCCAATGAGTTAAGACAAAAAGCTACTTGGTGCAGCAAGCAATGACAAAAGACTTCCCTGAAAAAAAAATTAAGAAAATAAAAAGTCAATAGATGTATGGAAGCAATAAATAGTTTTTTTTCAAATACAAATTAATATAAAAATGATGATGCTGTTATATGTATTCTTTGGAATATGTGACCACTGGAGGTTACATAACTGAAAGAAGTAGGGACCAACATCCGCATGAACTGTGGGCCTTGACTAGACCAGAAACGAGACCGTACTATAGATGATGTAGCTCCATCATATACAACATGGCCATTTTGGGTGATGCTGACTCACCATTTATTTTCCATTTAAATTTCAGGCTGAAAATTCCCTGCTTTGTCAAATGATTAGAAACATTTCAAATACCCAAATTGTATCACAAGTGGGGATTCTAGCTAAAAGCCTGATCTATTAATCTGAATCTTGGAAATTATGCATCCAACATGCACACTACAAGGAAAAAAAGAGATCACAAGAAACGTAAATGTTGAAACTCAGCAAGAGGTTCAGCAAAATCAATCTCTTACAATGACGGCCCAGAACAATTAAGTTTCTAAACAGTTCCTCTTTTGAAGCCTTTGATGAGAAGACAGAAAACTTTGAAGTTTTCTCCGATGAGAAACATTGAAGTGGGCCTCAAACACTTAACAGCAGTCGATCACACAAAAGCAAACAGATTCATTTTTGAAGGTCTGCATCAGACAAAACTTTTGATTAAACACGTTTACATTTCCAGCATGTTGGTGATGAAGCTACATCCGTTACATTTTCTATCGAATGATGTAAAGATCCAAGACAAGACATCAAAGGTGTTTCTTTTACTCTTAGTTTATATTTCTTTATAAAACTTTTTTGAAGCAAGCTTGACCAATACAGCCCCTGGCAAAAATCTTGTCGCTTATTTATATTGTAGAAACATCTGCTATTAACCGGACTTTCAAAAAAATAATTTGGCTAAACTAAAGTCCTCACAAATAATGTTCACGTCACTGAAATAAATTTGTTCAACTGAAAAAGATTTATAATTTAATCAAGACAGAAAGATCAAATTTTAGCAAGGCAAAACTTTTTTCGCCTCTACAGAAATTGAAAAAATTTACTACAAATTCAGAAATATGTCAGCTAATAAAGTAGTGAGATCCAACTTTTATATCTTGAAAGAACTTCTATGAGCTTAAAGGACTGCAAGCGGTTTGGTAAGGATTCATTCAATTTATTAATTCGAAAATAGCAAAAAAAAAAAAAAAAAGCAGTCTTGCATCCCTTCCAGAGTTCATCAATATTCTTGCACGCTTCATTTTCATCCTAACCCATCATCCTGCTGCAGCTTTGGTGTCTTTTATGACTTGGAATATTAGCGGTAGCTAAGATTTCTTGGTATTTTACACTACTGATGTTGCCTTCCACCCTGCAGATCTATCGTACACCCCCATACCATGATTTTTTAACAGCTCTTGTAACAAGGCAACAATACTTATGACTTTGCAAAAAGTGACTAAGCTGTGATTATTAAAATACTTATTTACTGTATTACTTATTTAAAATATTTTATTTTTCTTTGTGCAGAAACATTATTAAAATTATTTAATAACATGGATTA
>SRMA01025637.1:0-30637 GCA_007224835.1 Danionella cerebrum
TTTAACCCTTCTGTTGTGTTAGGGTCAAAATTGACCCGTTTTCAAGTTTGACTGTGTAAAAAGTACACTTTCCTTTTTTTTTTTTTATCCTGGAATGAGGCTTCATCTAATCCTCAGACACACATATTTAAATGCAGCAAAAGCAATTTTCACAATTTTAGTAAATTCTAAACAGCTCAAAAAAAAAAGTTACATCTGTGGTGTTACGGGTCCAAAATGACCCGGTAGAGAATTCTGGCTTTTGTATGCATCACTTAAAAGCTACGGGTTTTCCAAATGATAAATTATGGTCCAATATGCACAGTTATGGCCCACATCATCATACACAAACACGCACACACACACACATGCACACGCACACACACCCACGCACACAGGCCTCTTTCACATGCATAGGTACAGACATGTACACACACACACCACCCCCCAAGTGAACTCAAACTTTACATTGTTCATAAACACTGGCACATACAAAGAGGGTTTGGGATATTAACAGTTGAATTCTGTAGGAGCATCTGTTAACATGAGCAAAAGATATACTGATCATGAGGCACTGGGTCGTATCTTTGCCAATGATGGTGATCCTGAAGATAGACGGGAAAGTGAAGCTGAGGAGGATGTGTCTGAGGATGAGGTTCTGTATGACTCTGAACAAGACCAAACATATGAAAAGGACCCAAATGTCACAGATGATCAAAGACAGGTTTTCAAGTCAAGAAAAGGTGACAATTCATGTTTATCAAGCCCTCTTCAAACCCATTCCAGGGCACCGACAGAGAACATCCTCAGAATGACTCCAGGGCCTACTAGATACGCTGTGTCACACGCCCAAGACATCAAGTCAGCGTTTGAACTGTTCTTTCCACAATCTATTCAGAAAATCCTACTTGAGATGACCAACATGGAAGGGAGAATTTGGTGATAGCTGGACAGAGATGGACAAAACACAGCTCGATGTCTACATGGGACTGTTGCTTCTTGCGGGGGTATACAGATCCTATAATGAAGCTACGACCAGTTTATGGGATGGTGAATCAGGACGTCCTATTTTTCATGCCACAATGTCGTTTCAAGCCTTTCATGTGTTATCAAGAGTGCTACGTTTTGACAACAGGGAAACAAGAGTTGCTCGTCGTGAGAATGATTAGCTTGCTCCCATTAGGGAGGTTTTGGACAAATGGGTGGACAATGTACCCTTTGTATACAATCCTGGGCCAGAGGTGGACAGTGGATGAATGGCTAGTCCCATTCAGAGGCCACTGTTCCTTCAGGCAGTACATGCCAAGCAAGCCTGGACAATAAGGTACCAAAAAATGGGCAGCATGGGATGCAAAAACTGCCTATGCATGGAATATGCAAATATACTGGAAACCTGAGAGTGGAGTGTCAGAGAAGTTTATCGATGTTCTTTTTATGGTTAAATTGTTTGGTTAATTGGTATGGTTAAATAGAAATTTGTTTTATGACAAAAAATGGACTTGTTGTCTTTATCCTACCATTTATCTATGCGGGTCCGTTTTGACCCGAAACACCAAAGATGTTACTATTGTTGATAATTTAAAATAATAATAAAAAAATAAAAGAAAATTTTGGTAGGTGTACTCTAATATTAGTTTTTAACAGATTTACAGTTAATTTATACTCATTCTATAAGAAAAAAATATATATTTAGTGAATTTAAACAGTTTTTGCAATCAAAAACGAGTGGTATATTTTAAAATACTGTGTCTGTGCAGCCAACTAAAAACAATTCACACACTGGTGCCATTTATATGAATACATACTAAGCCAGCAATTTGCTGTAAAAAAAATTTTGAAGAAAACTGGTGATTTTAAGCATTTTCAAGCATTTTTAAATCACGGGTCCAAATGGACCCGCTAACACCACAGGTGTAAACAGGTTTCTAACACAACACAAGGGTTAAATTTTAGTTTAGAGGGATGTACTGTAACCGCTAGTTCCACAGTAAGGGACCTGGGAGTTATCTTAGACAGCGACTTATCTTTTAAAAATCACATCAGTCATACCATAAAAACAGCCTTCTTTCAACTCAGAAATATTTCAAAACTTAGAAACATGTTATCGTTATTTGATGCAGAGAAGCCCGTCCATGCATTCATGACCTCGAGACTAGATTATTGTAATGCATTACTAGGCGGTTGTTCAGTATCATTAATAAATAAGTTACAGTTATTGCAGAATGCAGCAGCTAGAGTTCTAACTAGAACAAAGAAATATGACCATATAACCCCAGTTTTATCATCTCCACATTGGCTACCCGTCAAATTTCGCATTGATTACAAAATAATGCTATTGACGTATAAAGCCCTTAATGGATTGGCGCCCAGTTATCTATCAAACCTCCTAACACGGTACAACCCCACACGCACTTTAAGATCTCAAAACTCTGGACTTCTAGTAGTTCCTAGAATAGCAAAGAGCACTAAAGGCGGTAGAGCGTTCTCACATTTAGCCCCTAAACTCTGGAATAGCCTCCCTGACAGTGTCCATGGCTCAGACTCACTCGCCCAGTTTAAGTGTAGATTAACCTCGCCAAGTGTGATGCTTCTCCCGGTTTTGAGGAGATGTACATCTGGGTATCATCGGCGTAGCAGTGGAAACTAATTCCATGCTTTCTAATAATATTACCTATGGGAAGCATGTATAATGTGAAAAGCAGGGGTCCTAGAACAGAGCCTTGTGGAACCCCATGTTTTACTTGCATTCATGTAGATTGTTCTCCATTTAAATCTACAAACTGGTAACGATCGGACAGATATGATTTAAACCATTTTAATGCTGATCCCTGAATGCCTATGAGATTTTGTAAGTGATCTAGTAGGAGGTCATGATCAATAGTGTCGAATGCAGCATTAAGATCTAATAAAACTAAGAGAGAGACGCAGCCTTGGTCTGAAGCTAAGAGAAGATCATTTGTGATCTTTACTAGTGCAGTTTCTGTGCTATGATGGGGCCTGAAACCTGACTGAAACTCTTCAAAGATATTGTTGTCTTTCAGGAAACTACATAACTGGGCAGACACAATCTTTTCTAAAATCTTAGACATAAAAGGAAGGTTTGAGATTGGTCTATAGTTTGATAGTTTGTTTTGATCTAAATTTGGTTTCTTGATGAGAGGCTTGATAACTGCTAACTTGAAAGGTTTAGGGACATGACAGAGGGATAGCGAGGATTTAATGATATTAAGAATAGGCTCTCCAGCTGCAAGTAACTCGTCTTTTAGCAGTTCGGTGGGAATAGGATCTAACACACATGATTTGGTTTTATTTATAAGGCCGTATAGCTCTTCCTGTCCTATACTTGTAAAACACTGTAATTGTAATATTGGTTAAAGCCCCGCCCATTTCAAGACAACACGACCCACTTCCAGGTTAAATCCCACCCACTTCCGGGTTAGGCCCCGCCCACCCCGAGTACAGATGCAGATAATTCATATGGTTAACAGATACAGATATAGATACAGATAATGCTGTACTCACTCATCCCTAGTCCTTACACATCAAAACAAACCATAAATGAGCATTCAAGGCACTGTAAAAATAATGAAGTACGTCAGCTTTGCTTCTGATAGCTTTTCTGCCGAGCTCTGATGCTGATGCTTGCTCTGTGATGTCACAGCCTGTCAAACATAAAGTTTCATGTGAACACAATTTTCTGCAAGGCCGGTTTATTGATTTGCACATAAATGTGAAAAACAAAAACAAAACTTTTTTTTGTAAAAAATGTAAACCCTGTCCTGCGACGTGGTGTAGTGGTGGTGCACAGGATGCATGTGTGCATTTGCACGGGGCTGACACGGGTTCGAGTCCCGGGCTCATTGTCTTTCCCGTCCCACCCCATTCTCTCTTCTCCTGATTTCCTGTCGCTCTCCACTGTCCTATCCATTAAAAGAAAAAATCAGTAAAGGCTACGGCCCAAATATAATCTTTAAAAATGTAAACCCAGTCACTGTCTGATTTGAAAGGTGTTTCAAAGGATGCCACAAAACATGGACGAGCTCCATAGATAATCAATTCTCTTGTCAATTCCGATAGAAAAGTATATAAAGTCTTAATTTACCTCAGATCTCTTTGCTCAAAATGACGCTGAATTTTGTTTCACAATTGCTGTGAGAGTTGTCAGAGAATTCACTGTAAAACAATGTTTATGTGATTTTTAAATCCACAGCTTTTCTCCGAAGAGTACTTGTATGATGCCATATAGACTTGATAGAAAGCACACAGTGGTTCTCTCAAACTTACCAGTCATTGTTACAGACAATAGTTCCCATGATTTCTGACCATATGAGATTCTGTATATATTTTAATTTGGTGAACTTTGGATGGGAAATCTGAATAGAAATATCAACCTGCATTTCTTTTGAGAGCTAATGTTCTGTAGGCAAGTTAAAGTAGCTAGATAAAACACACTTTTCCTTTAAATACACAGTTATTTTACATCCAAAAGTCAGATCATGACCCTTTAAATCTTACCCTGTTAATCCTGGCTGAATTTATTGTCACCTTTTGTATATGCAACTAAACTCTAATACTGTTATCTACTATTTAACAAGTACAGTTGTCAGCATATCTCTTTATTGCATGTTTACAGTATTATTCATTTTAATCGTAATCCATTAATTCTATCTTTTTTCCTCATTGAAAATCATTGAGCATTTCTCACATATCATCAAAGTTCAAACACGCCTGCGCAGCATTTGTGGGGCGAGAGTGTGTGCATTGCAGCGCTCTGCCGGGCCGCACGCTGAGATACAGACGGTCTTTCTTCGAGAAAGAGGACTCCTGAGCTTCGGCTCTTGGTGCTCCTACGACTTGGGGCGAGCCGGCTGTGTTTTCACCGGATGCTTTGGGTCGAACGGTGTCAGGTGACTCCTCGCACCACCCCCAAATGCCGAGCGTGCTCCCCGTCTGGTCCGCGAATGAGTCGGAGAGCGCTTCGGCGTTACCCGGCCCCCCGTGTGATCCTGACGACGATCTGCTATCCATCGCAGCATCGGAAGGGGCGCGATCTTCGAGTTCTTCCAGCTCAGCGCTGCCACCCTCCGGGGTCTCGCCCGAGCCGGAGCGCGATGCTCACGCGGTGCTCTCCAGAGCCGCGGTCGCAATTGGGCTTGAGGTGCCTGCGCCCTCTAGCTCAGCGCCGTCGCGGCTGGATGACTGGTTCCTGGGTAAGCGCCGGGGCACCGTCCTCCGCGCTCCTGCGGTCCCTTTCTTCCCGGAGGTGCACGAGGAGCTTACAAAATTCTGGCGGGCTCCCCTGTCTGCCAGGGCTTCTAGCTCCTCCCCTTCACCGCTCTGGATGGTGCAGCAGCTAGGGGATACTCCTCGATTCCCCAGGTGGAGCAGGCTGTCGCGGTGCACTTGTGCCCCGGCAGTGCTGCCGCTTGGCGATCTCGTCCGAGTGTGCCCTCCAAAGCCGGAAAAGTTTCGTCTGCCCTGATGGCGAAGGCTTATTCGGCTGCGGGTCAAGCTGCTGCATCGCTGCATGCCATGGCGACCTTACAGGTCTTTCAGGCCAAGGTCCTCCGTGACATGCACCAGGGTGGTGGTGACCAACAGTCCATAATGGACTTACGTTCAGCCACTGATTTTGCGCTTCGTGCTACAAAATCAGCAGCACTGAACATTGGTCGCACGATGGCCACTCTCGTGGTACAGGAGCGCCATCTTTGGTTGGAGCAGGCCTCTATGCTTCCCGAAGACCGAAACCGGTTTCTGGATGCACCGGTCTCCCAAGATGGCCTCTTTGGCATTGCCGTGGATGATTTTGCGTCAAAGGTCTCCACGATCAGGAAACAGGCGGAGGGTCTGGGCGAGCTCATGGTCCCGCGTCGGAAGCGGCGGGCTTCTGCCGCTTCCGTGCCGGACCCCTCTCCGCCTGTGCAACGCCAAAGAGAGCGACTCTCGTCACGGTCTCAGCCTTCGACCTCTGGTCCGAGGAAGACCCCCACACGACGAAAGTCGCAGTCAACCCCAGAGGGTTCTCGACGGCAGACGAGGGCTTCCACGAAGAAGCGCCCCTGAGGTTGGCGACTCGGGAGGAAACGAGCTCTTCTTTGGGTCTGGTCATCGACCCAGCTCCCCCAGGGGGGGGGGAGTCCACCACACACTCCTCGCTGCCGCGGCACCTATTGTGTCAAAGATAGAACTCACTTCCTACCCGAGAATAGCGGTCTCGCATGCCCGACAGTCTGGGGTTCCTCTTCCTCGGTCTCCGACGAAGACCCCGACATGGGCCCGAGCCCTACTGGCTATGGCAGAGAGCGCGGGGGCACACCACCCCTGCCCTCATCTGACCATCTCCCAGGGTCCTTCCCTGGTGATTCCGCCCACAAGTCCACCTCCGGGCGGCCCCGCCATGGGGACCATCGGCACGTCCCGACCACGACCCCTGTCAGCTTACCTGGGAGCCTGGCGGAAGCTTCCTGGGGTCTCACAGTGGGTGGTCCGGACAATCCGGCAGGGCTACACGATTCAGTTCGTGTCCGCCCCCAGGTTTCGAGGTGTGCTTCACACTCCTGTTCCCCGAACAGGCGCCTCATTCCTGCGAGAGGAGATCGACGCCCTTTTAACAAAAGGTGCGGTCGAGCCGGTACCCCAGCCGATATGGAACGAGGGTTTTACAGCCCATACTTCCTGGTCCCCAAGAAAGCAGGCGGGCTGCGACCAATCTTGGATTTGAGGCGTCTAAACCGGCACCTGGCCAAGTACCGGTTCAAGATGCTGACAGTCCGCTGCATTCTACCATGAATCCGTCTTGAAGATTGGTTTGCAACAATCGACCTGAAGGACGCGTACTTCCAGGTAGAAGTGGTTCCAAGGCACAGACCCTTTCTAAGGTTCTGTTTCCAGGGCCATGCTTACCAGTACAAGGTCCTACCCTTCGGTCTTGCCCTATCCCCTCGCACCTTTAAGAAGGTTGTCAGGGCCGCGCTAGCCCCGCTCCGCCGGGCAGGCATTCGGATCCTGGATTACATCGACGACTGGCTTCTACTAGCCTCGTCCAGAGACCAGTTGATCCGACACCAGGGCAAGGTGCTTTCGCACTTAAACCGTTTGGGTCTGAAGGTCAACTGGGAAAAGAGCCACCTCACCCCCGTGAGAGTCATCTCTTTTCTCGCGATGGAGCTGAACTCCGAGAGCATGCTGGCGCGATTATCGGTAGAACGCACCAGGGCCTTGCTGACCGCACTCTTCGCGGTGTCCTCTCGACCAGTGGTCAGACTGAAGTTATTTCAGAGGCTCCTGGGGCATATGGCAGCCGCAGCCCCAGTCATCCGACTCGGGCTCCTGTATATGCGACCACTGCAGCTATGGCTTCTCTCACGAGTTCCGAGTTGGGCATGGCGTCGGGGAGCCTTACGTCTGCCTACGGCAGACGCGCTCCCTTACCTGAAGGTCTGGAAGACGGAGTGCTTTCTGAGGTCTCTGAGGTCCAGGTTCCACCCCACGGCAGGAGAATGGCGACTCCATCCTCGGGCTGTTCAGCAGATATGGGACACCTTCGGCGAGGCACACATAGATCTGTTTGCCTCCCGCCAGAACACCCATTGCCGGCTTTTCTACTCCCTGTCCCTGGCTCCTCTCGGGACAGATGCGCTGGCACACTGCTGGCCCAGGAACAAATGCTTATATGCGTTTCCCCCAGTGAGCCTTCTGGCACAAATATTGTGCAAGGTCAGGGAGGACGAGCTAGAACTGCTCCTGATCGCCCCTTTTTGGCCGAACAGAGCTTGGTTCCCGGACCTTTCTGCGCTCGTGACAGCCCCCCCCCCTGGCCGATCCCTCTGAGTCCGGACCTCCTGACTCAGGGGGGGGGGGGGATACAGGCACCCGCGGCAAGACCTCTGGGCCCTACACGTATGGCATATCTGTCCGCGGTGGACCCCGAGCCTCTACCACCCTCTGTGGTGAGAACCTTAGACCACGCGCTAGCACCCTCCACTCGAGCATGCTACGCTGGTAAATGGGGTCGGTTCGTCGATTGGTGTTCCTCCCGTCAGGAAGACCCCAGGTCGTGCCCCATCAGAGTCGTGTTGACCTTTCTCCAGGAGAGGTTCGATCGGGGGCTGTTCCCTTCGTCCCTCAAGGTCTATGCCGCCGCTATTTCTACCTTTCACCTTCGGGTCGAAGGGAAATCAGTGGGCAGCCACGAACTGACGGTGAGATTTTCCAAGGGAGCTAGGCGTCTTAGGCCACCTAGACCCCCTCTATTCCCTCTTGGGACCTCTCCGTCGCCCTGTCTGGGCTGCGGAAGTCTCCGTTTGAGCCTTTGCACTCTGCGGAGCTGCGCGTCCTCTCACTGAAGACCGCACTCCTGCTCGCTTTGGCCTCAATTAAGAGGGTGGGAGATCTCCAGGCACTGTCCGCCGACGAATCCTGCCTGGAATTCGGCCCTGGTGATTCTCTGGTTACCATCAGACCCAGGCCCGGATTCATCCCCAAGGTCCCATCCGTCCCCTTCCGGGACCAGGTGGTGACCCTGCAAGCTCTGCCCCGGGAGGAGGCAGAACCAGCCCAGGGTTCGCTATGTCCTGTGCGAGCTCTTCGGATCTACTTGGACAGAACCCGGGAGCTTCGCAGCTCCCCGCAGCTCTTCATATGTTTCGGAGGCCAGCGTAAGGGTTCCGCGGTCTCCAAGCAACGGCTTGCCCACTGGCTAGTGGAGGCTATCCGCCTTGCTTATAGGTGTGTAAGGTTCCCTGCCCTCTCCATCTGAGGGCCCACTCCACTCGCGGCTTCGCTGCCTCATGGGCGTTGGCTAGAGGGGCCTCACTCGCCGACATATGTAGAGCCGCGGGCTGGTCTACACCTAACACTTTCATCAGGTTCTACAACCTTGACGTAGGCTCTGTTCCCTTTGCGGTCCTGAGTGGTGGCAGTCACCCTTAGGGGACGGAGCAGGTGTAAGCTTGCAGTACTCTCCTCGCCATCAGGAGAAGTACACCTTTCTAAGAGCTCCCCCTTCGGGCGGCTCTCCCATCCTCCCCCCTTCGGCATCTGACTGAGCGGAGCAGTCAGCTCTGCCAGGTTCCGTGTGGTGACTTTGCTCCGGCCTGGTCCCCGCAGAACTAGGGTACAGATCTGGGAGTCCCTCTCTTGGCGCTCCCTTTCTATGTTCTCTATACAGCTCCCCCTTCAGGTGGCTAGTATGAACCCGTTCCGTTACTCCCCTTGCTTTTGGCGCGTAACGATGACTTCCGTCTCTGCCTCCTCTCTTGCAGAACGATGACCCGCTGGTAGCCCTTCGGGCCTCGACGCGATCTCCGCCACTCCTCCCTGCGGGTCGAGGGGTGCCTCCTTCTGGTCGTCACTAATCAACCAAGCACAGCAAAGCTCTCAGTGTTGGACGACTTCCCCGTCAATGAGTATTCCGGGCAGGGGCAGAAGGAGTTCCCATTCAGGTACTAACGGCCTCTTACTAACCCCTCTCTTGGGTTTAGTGCCGACCTGTCTGGATGGACTTCGGCCATGGCCCTTTACAGAGGCTCCCATTCAGTCGGTCTAATCCCGACTAACGTCTCCGGGACCGACTGAAAGGGAACGTCTAGGTTACTTCCGTAACCCCACGTTCCCTGAATAGGGAACGGAGACGTTACCCTTACGCCATGCCCTAGAAGTCATGGATCTGAGGTAAGCTGGGAGGTAAATGGGTCCAGCTCCTCGGAAAATTCCATACTGGTAGCGTAGGCACGCCCGGCTTTATACCCGGCTGATTGCTAATCAATCACCTACGCCTGCAAATAATTTGCCCGTTGATATGTTCGTCAGTCACTCTCACGGTGATTCGCTCCCATTCAGTCGGTCTAATCCCGACTAACGTCTCCGTTCCCTATTCAGGGAACGTGGGGTTACGCAAGTAACCTAGACGTTGTTTTCAGTTCCCAGCAGCTGACTGGTTCTCTATTCTCTCATTGATCTTTGTGTTAATGTTTCTGTTTTCTAGTTTAGCTTTAGCTTTCCTTCAGTTACTTTACTTGAGGTTTCGGCCCACCGCAGGTTTTATTGTGTTTGTTTTGATTGTTGATAAAAGAGAGTTTATCCCAGTTGAGTTCATTCTCGTCCCCTTTTTACCATCCTGGGGAAGTGACCACAGACCAAACATTTAGCTCTGACCAATTGTTTTTAAGAGTTAGGTAAAGGTGAAGAAGATCGTGTTTGATTTCTTCTTTTATAAAAATGTGAAGAACGTTGAGGGCTTTATTGATGTGTGAACTCATGAAGAAATGTTGAGTTCTGTCACAAATTAAGTTTTAAACATTTCCAGAATACTTTGATTAAAAGAACTGTGTGAAACGGTAAATAATACATTAATTATTACAATAATGAACTCACTGTAGTTTCTCGAGGAGACAGCGAGGATGCTTCAGTAGATCAGAGAGCTCCTTCACTCCTGAATCTCCAGGATTATTCCAGCTCAGATCCAGTTCTCTCAGGTGTGAGGGGTTTGATCTCAGAGCTGATCCCAGACCAGCAAAACCTCTCTCTCCAATCCTGCAGTAACTCAGACTTCAGACAAAGAGAAAAGATTCATTAATATTCTCTGCTGTAATTAATGTTTGGAAAGAGATAGAAAGAGGTTTTCTAAACCCAGCAGCAGGAAAATAAACATCACTTTTGTTTAAAATACACTAAATTATCTCAAATAAGTCATTAATATTTTACAAGATATTTATTTTACTAATTACTTTATTTTAAAGAGAGGGAATTGTTTAACAATTAGGTTCTAATGAATCAGACTCTGAAGAGAATTTTTTCCTTTACTTCCACACAATATTAACAGAATGTTTGCTCTTTAAAGTTAAAGATGAGAAATAGATGAGAACTCTCTCCCATTTTTAAAGATTTTTTGTTTGTTTTTCTTTCTTTTCCTCCCTTTAAACACTTCAGTAAAAAGGTATCGCTTAGAACTTAATTAAATAGCTAAATATCTAACGCTGGTTCGTTTGGAGAGCAGTGTAGAGCCTAGGCTTCTCCAAAAGGAGAAAGCGCCCCTGGTTTCTCTATTAAAAGACACAGATGTTCTGGTAGAAGACAATGGGAGACAGCGGGCCATGAAAATATTGTGTCTCAGTCGAATGAACAAAGTCACAGTAGTTTTCCTGAAAGAGGAAAGTTTTGTGGGTGTGGTCGTTTCGGACTCGTTGATGCAGGTAGCACCACTGCGCGCACCTCCGACTAACCAGATCATTTACAATGTACCTCCATTCATCCCAAACGAGGATGTTCCCAAAGAAAATGCTCCTCTTGGCTGAAAAATCCTGAGCTAAAGTATGTGATATCCCTTAGGAGACAGGTCGCAATCCAAATCCTTGGATATCTCTTTCTGCATTTCACGGAGACAGCTCGTACATTATCTTCACAACAACAGAAAACATGCAGTGTTTCAAGTTTGGAGATATGGGGCACAAAAAGAATGCGTATAGATAGAGAGAAAAACAGGGAAATGAAGAAAGTAATGAGGAATCAGATCAAAAACCAACCCAAAATCATCCACAATGTGAGGATTCAGAGCACAAAAGAGCAGCGAAAATAAAGCTCTGAAAATAAAGCTGGAGAAACTAAAGAACTCAATCTGAGCTGTGAGAGAAACGAACAAAAGGTTTTTCTCGAGGAAAACTTCCCAAAGACGCATCTAAACTTGAAGTGAGTGCTTCTGGTTCAAATCTGTGTGGGGTAGATGTTGCTGAAGCTTATGAAGATGTATCTGCTGAGGTGGCTTCTGATAACCAAGTGTGTCTCACATGGCTGGCGGAGTGAAGCCAAACCTCAGAGAGCGCCCCCATGGCGCTGGCTGCAGAATGATTACCACTCATAACAAGTCTATGGGAAAAAGCTGAACTTTAAAATTTATTTATTTTAAATTATAAACGGTTTTAATGCATTTCGAAAGTTATCTACACACTGAACAAAAGTTTATTTTCTTGTGGTTCAGGATTATTACATTTTCCTCTAAAAAAACTAGGCGGGAACATGTGATTGACAGCTATGATTGACAGCAACACCGAATAGATCTGACTGACCGCTTTTTTTTACGCTGCCAACAGTTAAATTCAGAGAAGTCGCTCACAAATTCTTCTTTAAAATTACTAAATAAATTGTATATGAGAGGGGCGTGTGTGAGCCAGACTCGAGGCAGAGCGCTGAAACCACGACGGTTCTACCGTTAACAGGAAGTCGCTTGTGCGCATGTGCAGCAGTCAATGGCAGCCTCCTCACCAGCTCTGAAATGGCTTCGTATTAGCCCAATAGCAGCACGTCGTCCATCTTTTTTAAGGGTCAATGCTGCTGACAGAGAACTGTCTGGGGAGCTAATGGAGGAGTGTGATACCTGCTCTGAAGTTTCAGAATTTGATGAAACTGAGACAATATTCAGTTGAAGAAATAAACAATTTCTTTGAGCGAACAATGGGGAAAAATGATCTTCTGAAATACTTTCCTAAAGCAGATAAATTTGTAAATCTGTTATTATGGCTCAGGAAACATTCTCTCAAAACAGAAAAGATTCACGATGAAGAAATTTCTTACTACAGTTTACAACAATAACAAGAGAATCTAGAAAACCGTTGAAGTTAAAGAAATGAGCACATGGCTGTGGGGACTGCACTGTCTATGATCTGTTCTTTTTTTCTACAGAAATGAACATTTTAAGTGTAGGCTCTTTAAATCTAAATGGAGTTATGGGTTGTAAATAAATAATTTTTTTCTGAAATCATTAAAGAAAGCCAGGTCGTTTTTCTACAAGAAACCCACCGTGATTTAAGAAATGAAACTGAGCTGAGTTTGTGGTGGAAAGGAAAGAGTTTTAAGTCATGGAACGAATGAGCCTGCGGCAGTGGCGATCGTGTTCTCAGAAAAATTAATTATTAAAATCAGAACTTGATAAAGGACGTCTTCTATTAGTAAAAGCCAAAATGAAGGATCAATGTTTGTGTTTTTAAATATTCATGCACCAAATATTAGTAAAGAAAGAACTATTTTTTAAGAACTTAGATGTTTTTAAATCTGTTGATCTAGATGAGTTTCTGGAGGTTTGTGGAGACTGGAATTGTCCTCTTGATTTTACTCTGGAGAGGAACAATGAAGAACCTAGTTCCACATCAGCAGCAGAGTTAAATAGTGTGTGTGTGTGTGTGTGTGTGTGTGCGTGCGTGTGCGTGCGTGTGTGTGCGTGTGTACAATATAACCTAGTCAAAGCATGGAGAGAGCAGAACAATGATGAAAAACAATAAACATGGACAAAAGTCTCCGAGGGGAGGATAAGTGCAGCGACATCAGATCGTTTTTATATCATGAGATCCACTAATAACAGAATCATCGGCTGCAAAATCTTTCCATGTTGTGTTTCTGATCATCATTTTATAAACATCAATATTATTTTATCACATCCTAAATTTAAGAGTTCCTTCTGGAAATGTAATATGTGTCGTTGTTGAAAAGCAATTCTTTTAGAGAAGAATGGGCTTCAGAAAAAGACGAGTTTGTGAACTTAAAACAGTGGTGGGAAGTTGGAAAAGCACAAAAGAAGATTGTTTTGTCAGCAGTTTACTTCAAATTCTATTAAAAGAGCAAGAAATATTCCAAACTGGAAAGAAACAAGCCCTTGAGTCAATCTTACAGGTTCACGCTAAAGGAGCTCTTACCAGAAGTCGTTTCATGTCTGATCATGTCTTTTTTAACCCTGAGAAAATGTCAATGAAACAAAATCAAATGTATGTTTTAACAGCTTCAGATGGGCACAAAACACACGACACAAGAAAAATGAGATATCTGTTCATTTTTATTCTGATTTGTACAAATATTGCTGACTGTGTTTCAGAACTTGTACAAGAGCTTCCTAAGCTCAATGAAGGGCTGAGTCAAATCTCGAGTCAAAAGTCCTCGAGGTAGTTCAGGATGCGACCGCCTGTCCGGCTCTTGGGAGGCCATCACGACCTTGAAGAATGTGCGAGGGGAGGGGGCTAGACTGAAGGGTAGGAACCTGTACTTTTAGGCTCAACCCTCAAACAGAACCTCGGGAAAGGTCTGTGCCTCGGATCCACAGCTACCTGCAGAGCGCATCCTTCACGCCTATTGTAACGAACCAAGTCCAGGACGAACGATCCGTCAGAAACTGAAACTTTACCAGGTAGTGGTTCAGATGCCTCAGGTCCAGGATCGCTCGCAACTCACCTGATTTCTTGCAGACCAGGAAGTACAGGCTATAGAACCTGCGTTCCATGTCGGCTGGAGGTTCCGGCTCGACTTTAACTTGTATAAACAGATGAACAATTTGAATGTTTTTAAATGCTTTTATGAAGATGTTGATACTTTGATGGAAGAGCTGAGCTAAATAATAATATGCTAATGCAAAGTTGTACAATAAAGAAGTGTAAAAAGAAACGAAACAAAGTTTAAAATGTAAATTTAAAATGTACACAATATTCTGTTTCTCATTCCTTTATTTTAAAGAGAGGAAACCTTAACAATAAAGTTTTACTGATCAGACTATTTCAGATTATTTCGTTTTTTTAATTACTTCCACTAAATAATGACTAAATCTCCATCTTTAAAAGGAAAGATGATAAATTTATAAACGTATTCTGTTCTCTCTCTCTCTCTCTCTCTCTCTCTCTCTCTCTCTCTCTCTCTCTCTCTCTCTTTCATGAATCACAGTAAATATTACATTAATTATTACAATAATGAACTCACTGTAGTTTCTCGAGGAGACAGCGAGGATCCTCCAGTAGATCAGAGAGCTCCTTCACTCCTGAATCTCCAGGATTATTCTCGCTCAGATCCAGTTCTCTCAGGTGTGAGGGGTTTGATCTCAGAGCTGATCCCAGAGCAGCAACACCTTCCTCTTGAATCCCGCAGCCCCCCAGCCTTCAGACAAAGAGAAAAGATTCATTAATATTCTCTGCTGTAATTAATGTTTGGAACGACAGATTTTTCTAAACCCAGCAGCAGGAAAATAAACATCACGGTTTAAAACAATTAAATGATTTTAAACATTAAATAAATGATGAACATTGTACTTGATATTTTTTTTCTTACTCATTAATGAAACAGGGGAAATGGAGAACTTTCACTAATACTTCTGCGTTCTTCACAATATTTCTCAGTAATATTTCATTATTCCAGGGAACGGTACAGCACCAGTTACATGCATCTGATGTCTGCGGTTCAAAAATCTGATCCCTGATAAAATGTTTACTGAAAACCGTAGAGATGCTGAAGGGACAAAAAACACTGTTTTCTAAGGGTGACATCGACAAGAAAAATGTGAAATTCCCTTGAACTTTACAGATGATGTACACAATGGAACACAGTGTGTATAACCAGTGGACTCTGTGCTGTGGTTTTTAAAAATTGTGTTGTGAATGGTGTTAGTGTGAAGAGAACCAGTCGTACATTGATCCCACTGTTCACATTTTAATCCTGATGAACACATAATAAAAGAAAAAGCACATCAGAACACCTCCTCTCACTCTATAACAGGGGGATTCAAATAAATTGAACGATGTCCGGTTTCATAACTTTTTTTGGAAGCAACGGTCCAGAAGATCATGACGTCTAACTATTTACTGCAATATATTATTAAATAGCTGCATGTAATCAATACTTGAAAGAGAAATTATTTCAGTACAATTCAAAAACAAATGTATTGTTAACACCAAACTGCACATATATTTACATTGTTATCTAATTTATGAAATAATAAGCAAGAAAACAAATGTTCAAATAGATTCATGGTGACATACAGGTCCTTCTCAAAAAATTAGCATATTGTGATAAAGAATTGTAGATTTTTTCATGAGCTGTATGCCAAAATCATCAATATTAAAACAATAAAAGGCTTGAACTTCTTCAGTTGTGAAAATGAATCTAAAATATTTGAAAGTCTAATGTTTATCAGTACATTACAGAAAACAATGAACTTTATCACAATATGCTAATTTTTTTAGAAGGACCTGTATGTGTGTAACTTTTAATAAGAGCTACTTTTAGTCCCAGTGGGTCATTTTTAGAGTTCACAAGTACAGGGTTCTCCAGATTTGGTAGCACTTCTGCATGAGATCATCCCTCCCCATTTCAATAATGACAGGGGAAAGAGATATTATGAAGCGTAACTAACAGTTGCATTAATAATAGGGTTACGATTCAATCTATTTACTTCAAATGGTGTTGCTTCAAATAGTATTTATTTTCTTTTAGCTATTTAATGACTAAAAATAAACAATAGAAAGTATTGAACACAATGCAGTCTTGAAATCAAATAAAGTGTCACTTTAACATTTCAACCACGTTCGAGTCAAAACAAGTTAATAAAAAAAAAACTTTTGGTTGGGTTTAGCTCAAAGTTGAGAGATTGGAGAGGAGAGATTTCCCCTCTGAGGCTAGTTGGGATTGATTTGTAATATCTAGTGGACACATCTATAAATATACTACATTCCTCCACACTTAAATTGACACCATTGGAAATACGTCCATAATCTTAACATGATTGATATTTAAGATGAAAGTACAAAATGATTTCCATAATTCCAACAGAACATGATTCAGATATGAAATATGATGTACTCTATAGAAATGTCCTCTAATAAATACCACGCCCCCAATCATAATACAAAGTCATTAAAATGTGCAGGTAGTGTACGCTCTCTGCGTGATCGTCTGAGACCCTCACTAGGAGTTTTTTCTTGACCCTCATATGTCTCTTCGCAATGATCAGGTGTCATAGGTACTTCTGGAATAAATTCTGCCACAGTGTCTGTTTGAATGCCCTCACCATCCTGTTTTCTCGGGTGTTCTGGTCCAGTACTTTGGATGAGCTATTTAATGGGGTTGGCTTCCCACACTCCTCTTCCTTAGACATAATTTCAGTCTCCCATAACTGGCTCTCCCGCTGGAATGGTTCTAGCTCTTTTGAGTAGCGTCTGAAAAGCTGATCCACATTCCGTCTCACCCACTGGTTATTTCCCAACAACACCACATATGAAAGCGGCCCTGTAACTTCTCTTTTTACTCCCTGTAACCATTTTGGTCCTGCTCCATATTTTTGTGTATATACATGGTCTCCAATCTGGAAATGACAAACTTTCACATGTTGGTCATGGTACTCCTTTTGAATTTGTTGCTTCTTCTCCATTTTTCCTTTAAAATCCGGGTGAATTTTATCTAGAGTACAGCGCCACTTACATCCACTAACATTTCAGCAGGGGACAATCCAGCTGTCGATTGAGGTGTAATTCGGAAGCTGAACAAAGCTCTTTGTAACTTGGTCTCCAGCTTTTCCCCTGAACTCTTTTTCATCAGATTTTTCACAATTCAAACTGCTCGCTCTCCCAGTCCATTGGACGATGGATGATATGGTGCTGACGTAACATGGGTTATTCCATTTTTATGGATGAATATTTTACTCATTTCAGTCACAAAACACCAGCATCTCAGGAATACTGTGGATACTAAAGCTTTTTCTTAGACAGTCTAAGGTAATTTCTGTGGTCGCTGAAGTTACAGGGTATGCGTCAATCCATTTAGAGTGTGCATCAATAACTATAAAAAATATTTTACCCATGAAAGGCCTCGCATAATCTATATCAGAGGTGTCAAACTCATTTTCACCGAGGGCCACATTAGTATAATGGCTGCCCTCAAACGGCCAGATGTAACTTATAAATGTAAAACAATGTAATCGAATGTAATGTAAAATAAATGTAACGTCTAGGTTACTTGCGTAACCCCACGTTCCCTGAATAGGGAACGGAGACGTTAGTCGGGATTAGACCGACTGAATGGGAGCGAGACACCGTGAGAGCGACGGACAAACATATTAACGGGCAAATTAATTTGCAGGCGTAGGTGATTGATTAGCAATCAGCCGGGTATAAAGCCGGGCGTGCCTACGCTACCAGTATGGAATTTTCCAAGGAGCTGGACCCACTTACCTCCCAGCTTACCTCAGATCCATGACTTCCAGGGCATGGCGAAGGGTAACGTCTCCATTCCCTATTCAGGGAACATGGGGTTACACAAGTAACCTAGACGTTCCCTTTCAGTCGGTCCCGGAGACGTTAGTCGGGATTAGACCGACTGAATGGGAGCCTCTGCAAAGGGCCATGCCCGAAGTCCATCCAGACAGGCCGGCACTAAACACAAAAGAGGGGTTAGTAAAAGGCCGTTTGTACTCAACATCTCCAGGGCACTGGAGAGGGGCCTGCCTCCTGGAGTGATCAGGGGACCAAAAACATCTGGCACTGACCTGCTTCAGGAGCCGGTCTCCCCCCCGGTGCCCCAAATATCACTTGCAAGGACACACTACATTTAGGATTGGAGGGCTAGTCTCTCCGTCCACATCTGATGGGTGGGGCTGCAGATTTGTGGCCCCCCCAAAAATCTAGGGCGGAGATGACGGCCCTCGTATTTTACATACATATTAGACACGCAGGGAATGGGGGGTGGTGCCTGGACGTCAGCTGTCAACCAACGGTGACGCTCCAGGACATCACTCCCCAGTTTTAATGCAACTTATCTCTTCAACATATACACAAACACATACACTACACTCCAACTGGGGGCAGATGATGGGCAGTGGGTGGGCAGCCGTCTCTGTCTTCCGTCTGGGGTGGGTATATGCTCTCCGTCAGCGCGGGCTCGTGGGATCCCCGGGTGGGCGCGGGTCCACTGGACGGTGACTGACCGCCCTTCGAGTATGAATGGGCGTATGGATGGAATGATTGAGGAATGGATGGATGACTGGGGGAGGGGGGAGGGGTCTGAGGCTGCTGGTCGTGGTGGGTGCGGGGTCGGGTTGTGGCTGGGGGGGTGGCTCCGCTGCGCCTGGTGCGGTCTCCCTCTCTGCCCTCTTCTGGTCTCCTCCCCTCCTCGCCCCCCAGCCTCCCTGGTGGGGCCGCGGCCGGGCCCGGGTCCGGTGGCATTGCCGCCGGGGGCTGTGCGGGTGGCGGTGGTCGCGGGTGGGGTCTGCTGGGGCCTCCCTGTGCTGTCGGGGGGGGCCGGCCTGGCCGCTGTCGGGTGGGCCGCCCCCCCCGCTGTGGCGGGCGCATCCCCGCTGTCTCGCTTCCGGGCGCGGGGCATTTCTCTCTGGGGGAGCTGACGGTTCCCGGTGGGGTGGGGTGGGGTGGGGTGGGATGCTCTAGCTCGGGAGTCCGGGGCCCCGGTCATGTCGACCCACGGGGGGTGGAATGATCCACCGGGTTACATCGGTCTGGTTGCAGAGCCGGTTCTGTGTCGGACCTAGCAGCGCACTCGGACATAGAAGCGTGAGGGTGATTCGTGGGAAGTTGGTCGGCCACTGGTGGGTTGGGTCTGCTGTCCCTGGGCACCGTGTGCTGCAATTGTTTGTTTGTTAGATATGTGTGGTTCGCCCAACTCACTGTTTGTGATCTTTGGTAAGTTATGTATTTTTCCTCCCATGTAGCTGAGTTGCTTTTTAAAGCATACAACATTATTATCACCTCACTTAAGATATTGGCTGTGTATGTATGTATATTTAAACATGTGTGTATGTGTGTCTGAATATACAAACTGCAATAACTGTTTTACATGAACAATAACAAACGGACATGGACAAAATGAACTGTTACTAGGACTTATGCGTCATGTTCAGGTAGGTATTTATTTATTTTATTTTTTTATTCATTTGCAATTTTTTTTCTTCACTTCTAAATTATTATTATTATTATTATTATTATTATTATTATTATTTTCCTCTCTTCGTCTTTTTCTCTTCCTTTCTTTCATTTTCACTTGTGTACCTTCACCCTTCCCCAATCCTTTGTCCACTCCCCCTTTCGGTTCGGCACTGTCTTGTCCTGACACAACTATTATAAACTGACTCGCGGGAACCACAACTAATAAATATTTAATAAATACATTCAATTTTCCAATCCAGAGGAGAAAACACCACACCAGGTGTTTTACTCCTCTGGAGAAAGCAAAACTGTCCAACTCAGCAAGGCATGTACTCCCCCATGTGATGGCATTTGAGCAGGACAGGACAAGGAAAAAAAAAAAAGTCTGTTTGTACCTGAATGGGAACTCCTTCTGCCCCTGCCCGGAATACTCATTGACTGGGAAGTCGTCCAACACTGAGAGCTTCGCTGTACTTGGTTGAAGCTGACGACCAGAAGGAGGCACCCCTCGACCCGCAGGGAGGAGTGACGGAGATAGTGTCGAGGCCCGAAGGGCTACCAGCGGGTCATCGTTCTGCAAGAGAGAAAAGGCAGAGACGGAAAGTCATCGTTACTCACCAAAGGCAAGGGGTGTAACGGGACGGGTTCATACTAGCCACCTGAAGGGGGAGCTGTATAGAAAACATAGAAAGGGAGCGCCAAAAGAGGGACTCCCAGATCTGTACCCTAGTTCTGCGGGGGCCAGGCCAAAGCAAAGCCACCACACGGAACCTGGCAGCGCTGACGGCTCCGCTCAGTCAGATGCCGGAGGGGGGAGGATGGGAGTGCCGCCCTAAGGGGGGAGCTCTTTAGAAAGGTGTACTTCTCCTGATGAGGAGGAGAGTACTGCAAGCTTACACCTGCTCCGTTCCCTAAGGGTGACTGCCACCATTCAGGACCGCAGAGGGAACAGAGCCTACGTCGAGGTTGTAAAACCTGATGAAATTGTTAGGTGTAGACCAGCCCGCAGCTCTACATATGTCGGCGAGTGAGGCCCCTCTAGCCAACGCCCACGAGGCAGCGATGCCGCGAGTGGAGTGGGCCCTCAGATGGAGAGGGCAGGGAACCTCACACGCCTCATAAGCTAGGTGGATAGCCGCACTAGCCAGTGGGCAAGCCTTGCTGGGAGACAGCGGAACCCTTACGCTGGCCTCCGAAACATATGAAGAGCTGCTGGGAGCAACGAAGCTCCCGGGTTCTGTCCAAGTAGATCCGGAGAGCTCGCACAGGACATAACGAACCCTGGGCTGTTTCTGCCTCCTCCCAGGGCAGAGCTTGCAGGGTCACCACCTGATCCCGGAAGGGGACGGATGGGAACTTGGGGATGAATCCAGTAACCAGAGAGTCGCCAGGGCCGAATTCCAGGCAGGATTTGTCGGCGGACAGTGCCTGGAGATCTCCCACCCTCTTAATTGAGGCCAAAGCGAGCAGGAGTGCTGTCTTCAGTGAGAGGACGTGCAGCTCCGCAGAGTGCAAAGACTCAAAAGGAGACTTCCGCAGCCCAGACAGGGCGACGGAGAGGTCCCAAGAGGGAATAGAGGGGGGTCTAGGTGGCCTAAGACGCCTAGCTCCCTTGAGAAATCTCACCATCAGTTCATGGCTGCCCACTGATTTCCCTTCAACCCGAAGGTGAAAGGCAGAAATAGCGGCGGCATAGACCTTGAGGGACGAAGGGGACAGCCCCTGATCGAACCTCTCCTGGAGAAAGGTCAACACGACTCTGATGGGGCACGACCTGGGGTCTTCCTGACGGGAGGAACACCAATCGACGAACCGACCCCACTTACCAGCGTAGCATGCTCGGGTAGAGGGTGCTAGCGCGTGGTCCAAAGTTCTCACCACGGAGGGTGGTAGAGGCTCGGGGTCCAGATATGCCATACGTGTAGGGCCCAGAGGTCTGGCTGCGGGTGCCTGTATCCCCCCCCCCAGGAGGTCCGGACTCAGAGGGATCGGCCAGAGGGGGGGCTGTCACGAGCGCAGAAAGGTCTGGGAACCAAGCTCTGTTCGGCCAAAAAGGGGCGATCAGGAACAGTTCTTGCTCGTCCTCCCTGACCTTGCACAATAGCTGTGCCAGAAGGCTCACTGGGGGAAACGCATATAAGCGTTTGTTCCTGGGCTAGCAGTGTGCCAGCGCGTCTGTCCCGAGAGGAGCCAGGGACAGGGAGTAGAAAAGCCGGCAATGGGTGTTCTGGTGGGAGGCAAACAGGTCTACCTGGGCCACGCCGAAGATGTCCCATATCTGCTGAACAGCCCGAGGATGGAGTCGCCATTCTCCCGCCCTGGGGTGGAACCTGGACAGCGAGTCCACGATCCGGTTGCACTCTCCGGGGATGTGACAGGCTCTGAGCGACAAAAGTCTGCTCTGACTCCAGAGGAGCAGTCGTTGGGCGAGGTAGTGCAGAGCACGGGAGCGCACACCGCCCTGGTGGTTGATGTACGCTACTACCGCAGTGCTGTCTGCCCTGACCAGCACGTGCCGACCCCGGAGGAGCGGGCAGAAGCGCCGCAACGCCAGAATGATCAGGCACCGGACTCTCGGTGGGAACCGCACACAGCGCCCCAACCGGTCTTGGAGGCGTCGGTGGTGACAACCACACGATCGGAGTGACTCGAGAGAGGCACCCCGGACCGCAAGAAGCACTCCGAGTTCCAGACATTCAGGTAAGGGAGCGCGTCTGCCGTGGACAGACGTAGAGCTCCCCGACGCCATGCCCAACTCGGAACTCGCGAGAGAAGCCATAGCTGCAGTGGTCACATACGCAGGAGCCCGAGTCGAATGACTGGGGCTGCGGCTGCCATATGCCCCAGGGGCCTCTGAAATAACTTCAGTCTGACCACTGGTCGCGAGGACACCGCGGAGAGCGCGGTCAGCAAGGCCCTGGCGCGTTCTACTGATAGTTGCGTCAGCATGCTCTCGGAGTTCAGCTCCATCCCGAGAAAAGAGATGGCCTTCACCGGAGTGAGGCGGCTCTTTTCCCAGTTGACCTTCAGACCCAAACGGTTTAATTGCGAAAGCACCTTGCCCTGGTGTCGGATCAACTGGTCCCTGGACGAGGCTATGAGAAGCCAGTCGTCGAGGTAGTCCAGGATCCGAATGCCTGCCCGGTGGAGCGGGGCTAGCGCAGCCCTGACAACCTTCCTGAAGGTGCGAGGGGAGAGGGCAAGACCGAAGGGTAGGACCTTGTACTGGTATGCATGGCCTTCGAAACAGAGCCTTAGAAAGGGTCTGTGTCTTGGTACCACTTCTACCTGAAAGTACGCGTCCTTCAGGTCGATTGTTGCGAACCAATCTCCAGGACGGATGCACGGTAGAATGCAGCGGACCGTCAGCATCTTGAACCGGTACTTGGCCAGGTGCCGGTTTAGACACCTCAGATCCAAGATTGGTCGCAGCCCGCCTGATTTCTTGGGGACCATAAAGAATGGGCTGTAAAACCCGCGTTCCATATCGGCTGGGGGTACCGGCTCGATCGCACCTTTTGTTAGAAGGGCGTCGATCTCCTCTCGCAGGAATAAGGCGCCTGTTCGGGGAACAGTAGTGTGAAGCACACCTCGAAACCTGGGGGCCACCCACTGTGAGACCCCGGGAAGCTTCCGCCAGGCTCCCAGGTAAGCTGACAGGAGGTGTGGTCGGGACGTGCCGATGGTCCCCATGGTGGGGCCGCCTGGAGGCGGACTTGAGGGCGGAATCACCATGGGCGGACCCTGGGAGATGGTCAGATGAGGGCAGGGGTGTTGTGCCATGGCCAGCGGAGCTCGGGCCCAAGTCGGGGTCTTTGTCGGAGACCGAGGAAGAGGAACCCCAGACCGCAGGGCGTGCGAGTCCGTTATTCTCGGGCAGGAAGTGAGTTCTACTGTAACTCACTTCCTGCCCGAAGACCCAAAGAAGAGCTCACCCCCCCCCAGACCCAAAGAAGAGCTCATTTCCTCCAGAGGCGCCAACCTCAGGAGCGCTTCTTAGTAAAAGCCCTCGTCTACCGTCGAGAACCCTCTGAGGTTGACTGCAACTTTCGTCGTGCAGGGGTCTTCCTCGGACCAGAGGTCGAAGGCTGAGACCGTGACGAGAGTCGCTCTCTTTGGCGTCGCACAGGCGGAGTGGGGTCCGGCACGGGACCATGAGCTCACCCAGACCCTCCGCCTGTTTCCTGATCGTGGAGACCTTTGACGCTAAATCATCCATGGTGATGCCAAAGAGGCCATCTTGGGAGACAGGTGCATCCAGAAACCGGTTTCGGTCTTCGGGAAGCATAGAAGCCTGCTCCAACCAGAGATGGCGCTCCTGTACCACAAGTGTGGCCATCGTGCGACCGATGTTCAGCGCTGCTGATTTTGTGGCACGAAGCGCAAAATCAGTGGCTGAACGTAAGTCCATTATAGACTGTTGGTCGCCACCCCCCTGGTGCATGTCACAGAGGACCTTGGCCTGAAAGACCTGTAAGGTCGCCATGGCATGCAGCGATGCAGCAGCTTGACCCGCTACCGAATAAGCTTTCGCCATCAGGGCAGACGAAACTTTTCCGGCTTTGGAGGGCACGCTCGGACGAGACTGCCAAGCGGCAGCACTGCCGGGGCACAAGTGCACCGCGACAGCCTGCTCCACTCGGGGAATCGAGGAGTATCCCCTAGCTGCTGCATCATCCAGAGCGGTGAAGGGGGAGGAGCTGGAAGCCCTGGCAGACACTCCACACAACGATCATGACCGTCTTTCAACGAGATAAATCCACCGCAGTTAGGAGTAATGCACATTTTGCTCATCGTGTCGTGAAAAATGGACAGGATTAGCGAGAAAACGGCTGAAACACTGGACAGGTTTGCCTGAGAAGATCTTGAGGTGCTGGCGGCTGGTGGCTTGCTATACTGGGGCTAGCAGAGGACAACACCAATAAGCCAAGAGGTAAGCAACCTGCTGATCTTTCAAGCTAGAAAGCGTCAAGGTTCAGGAGAGAGTCTCACTCAGTCAGCTCTGAAGGAAAATTGCATACTGGCAGCGTAGGCACGCCCGACAATTCAGTTGCATAGAAACAATTGTATGCTTGTTGTTCTAATATAAATCCTTTTGATTTTTGTCAGCTTATGAAAACCCACATAACTCCATTAATGAAGGATCAAACTGTCCAAGTGAATAAAGAAAAATAGCAGATGGCATTTATCTGAGATCATTGGTGTAATTTGTTTAGTGAAAAAAAAAACCCTGACAGACTGAAGACGATGCATATCGATAATCATCTTTTATCATCAGGATCAAGAAACAGATCACAGAGAAACTATTAGCTCCGCCCATTTCAAATCTTGACATTTATTTTAGCGTGAGAAATCTCTGCTCAATGCGTGAGTCTTATGTTCAATGTGTGAGTGATGGCAGCTCTGCAGTTTGCAGTTTCACTCGTGAGTTTGGATGTGGAAACACCGCTGCGGCTGTACCGCTTTTCATTTTTTTTTTTATTAGACACTCAAAACTTTTAAGCTCTCGCGGGCCACATTAGATTACACGGCGGGCTTTGAGTTTGACACATGTGATCTATATGGATCCTCTTCCATGGTTGTTTTGGCCATTCCCACGGGTGAAGGGGAGCTTTTTCAGGTGTATTACGCTGCTCTTGACAGTTCTGACAGTCCCTTACCCTCATCTCAATGTCCTCGTCTAGGTTTGGCCACCATAGGTAACTCCTGACCAAACCTTTCATCTTTGATATTCCTGGATGTGATTGATGTAATTGCTCTAACACTCCTCTTCTTCCCTGTTCAGGGATAATCACTCGGGATCCCCACAGCAGACATCCATCTTGAATGCTGAGTTCCTGTTGTCACTTTTTATAAGGAGAAAATCTGGGGTGTCCCTGTGATCAGGCAAACCTTTCAGAACATACTCCCGTACTCTTGACAGAATAGGGTCTTTACTGGTCCACCGTTTAATTTGTTCAGCAGTTGTCAAAGGTCCTGTGACATCATCCAACATCAACACATACTCTTCTTCTTTGGGTTTTGTCTCACTTTGTAAAACAGGAAGTTGACTTAGAGCATCAGCATTTCCATGATCTTTGCCTGCTCTGTAAGTAATGGAAAATTCATAAGCTCCCAGTATAATCGCCCATCTCATAATTCGTCGTGATGCCATTTGTGGTACCGATTTTAATTCATGCAGTAGACTGAGAAGAGGTTTATGATCAGATGACAAATTTGTGTCCATACAAATATTTGTGGAATTTCTTCACTCCAAACACTACTGCTAAGCCTTCTTTCTCCAACTGTGAAACTTCTTTCTCCAACTTTTCTCGGCTGTGGTTGGTGTTCTGGATGCAAAACCTATTGGTCATTCACTTCCATCTTTCATGCGGTGGGCCAACACCGCTCCCACACCATATGTAAGGCATCACAAGACAAAACCAGCTTCTTTTTTTCATCATAATAAACAAGTACTTGATTGTAACAACTTCTTTGATTTCTGGAAAGCTTTTTCTTGTTCTTCCCCCAATGCCAAACCTCTTCTTTCTTCAGAAGCTTATGCAAAGGAGCCAGCAGAGTAGCTATGTTTGAAAGAAATCTGATATAAAAGTTTAACATTCCTAAATAAGCTTTTAACTGTGTTACTGAAGTGGGTGTTGGTGCACCTTGGACTGCTTGAACCTTCTCAGGAACTGGATGAATTCCTTTGCTTTGAAATCACCTCTTCCTCCATAAAGATGCATTTGGTTCTTTTCAGCCTCAATCCTGCTTCTTCCAGTCTCTGCAGTACCATATCCAGAGTCTTAAGATGTGCCTCATCATTCTTTCCTGTGAGCGGAATGTCATCTAGATAGACAATAACTTGGGGAATGTCTTTCAGGATTCCTTTCATTGTTCGTTGGAAAAGGGCTGGACTAGAACTTACTCCAAAAGGTAATAATGTATTCGTAAATAACCCTTTGTGCGTGTTTATTGTGACAAACTTCTTCGAGGCTTCATCTAATAAAATTTGTTGGTACGCATGAGTCATGTTCAACTTCGTGTATTTCTCACCCTCCAACAACACTCCCAGCATGTCCTCAAATGGGGAGATAGGATATTGGTCCAATGATGACTCTCGATTACGGTCACCATGTAGTCTCCACAAAGTCTAACTGCTCTATGTGTTTTTGGAATGGAACTACTGCTGCTGCCCACTCTGAAAAATTTAACTGGTTCAATTATTTTTTCTTTCAGTTATCGATCCAGTTCTGCTTCGACTTTCCCGCTCATTGCGAAAGGTAATGAACGTGATTTTAAAAATGGGGTTTGGCCTTAGATGGATGTGTGTTAACAAATAGAAGCTGAAATCTCGGGTGGAAACAATATGAGCGGATCATCTTAATGTGAGCAAATATTGCAGAACTGTGGAGAATAATTTGTACAAGCCACCTTTAACAAAAACAAACAGATGGATATTTACAGTGGAGAGTGTTGAGTCAAAGAATCCATGATGTGAGGAAAGAGAGACTGCTTTCCATTTCTTTATTTACTGTTAGACACTGAAGAAATATCTTTCCATGATGAGTGTTATGTTTTAAATATTAATAATTACAATAATGAACTCACTGTAGTTTCTCGAGGAGACAGCGAGGATCCTTCAGTAGATCAGAGAGCTCCTTCACTCCTGAATCTCCAGGATTATTCCCGTTCAGATCCAGTTCTCTCAGGTGTGAGGGGTTTGATCTCAGAGCTGATCCCAGAGCAGCAAAACCTCTCTCTGTTATTCTACACCTAGAAGCACTGGAGAAATAAAGTAGAAAATCATAAAAAATGTATAATTTCTTCAATAAATAGTTGCAAGTTATTGGCGGCAGAAGATGACATTCATTAACAATATTGTCTTAAAGCTCCTGAACCTTTTCAGAACATTGAAATAATTCCTGAAACTTCTGTTTGGACAATGAAAGTGATGTAGATAAAAGATAACATTTGTTTGCTTCATAGACACAGAAGAACACTACATGGAAATGTTCTGATGTTTCTCATGGTCCTCAATCATTAAGGTTCTGACCTGATTCTGGGAGGAGCTAAACTCTCAAAGATCTTCTGGATCCTCTCTGCAGAAGCTCAATGGTGACCATGAGAAAAATTATATTGGGAACGAAAATGATATTTTCCAGCAGAGGATCTTCAGCAAATGTTAATGTTACAGTGAAGAACTATTGAAATTAAAAAGCATTTGAGAAAAATAACATTCCACGACAAACTCCTGAAGATTCTACAAATATTATTGAGTTGTGTCGTAAGAAACGAGAGGAAACACTCACTCGACTTTTCGAGATTCTTTCACCACCAGCAGCAGCTTCAGGAGACTTTCTTCTGATCGATGATATTTCTTCAGAATAAACTCATCCAGCTCCTGATCTGAGTTCAGAAGAACAAACACCAGAGCTGACCACTGAGCAGGAGACAGTTTGACTCCAAAGAGACGGTCGTAATCTCCTCCACTCAGGTATTTCTGAACCTCCTGCACCAGAGAAGAATCGTTGAGTTCATTCAGGCAGTGGAAGAGGTTGATGGATTTCTCTGGAGAGGGGTTCTCCCTGATCTTCTGTTTGATGTATTCAGTCGTCTCCTGGTTGCTCCGAGAGCTGCTTGCTCTTGGTTTCAGAAGGTTTCGTAGGAGACTCTGGTTAGACTCTAGTGAGAGACCTAGAAGGAATCTAAGGAACAGATCCCAGTGTCCGCGTTCACTCTGTAAAGCTCTGTCCACTTCGTTCCTCATCCACTCGTGTAAAGGAACTTTCCTCTCTCCAGTGTTTTGTTCAGAAAAGTTCAGCAGTTTGAATAAAGCCGCCAGAAACTCCTGAATACTCAGATGCACAAAGCTGTAGACCTTCCCCAGTCTCAGCTCATCCTCCTCTCTGAAGATCTGGGTACAGATCCCTGAACACCCGGACACCTCTCTGACATCAACACCGCTCTCTTTCAGGTCCTCCTCATAGAAGATCAGATTCCCTTTCTCCAGTTGTTCAAACGCCAGTTTTCCTAGAGCCATGATGGTGTTTCTAGCTGGAAGAGCTTCAGCTCCACCTTCTCCATCATACTTCTGAGTCTTCAGTTTGGGCTGAAGGATCAGGAAGTGTGTGAACATTTGCGTCAGAGTTTTGGGGATCTCTGCGCTCTCTGCTCTCCCCATAATTCTCTCCAGAATCGTGGCTGCAATCCAGCAGAAGACCGGTATGTGACACATGATGTACAAGCTTCTTGAGGATCGGACGTGAGAGATGATTCTTTCAGCCAGACTCTGATCTTTGATCCTCTTCCTCAAATATTCCTCCTTCTGAGGGTCGTTGAATCCTCGTACCTCTGTGACCCGGTCGATGTGCTCCGCAGGGATCTGATTGGCTGCTGCTGGGCGAGAGGTGATCCAGAGAAGAGCAGATGGAAGCAAATTCCCCTTGATCAGGTTGGTCAGCAGCACGTCGACTGAAGCTGATTCTGTCGCATCGATCACGAGCGGATTGTTCTGGAAATTCAGAGTTAGTCGACACTCATCCAGACCATCAAATATGAACAGGATCTTGTAGATCTCGAAGTCTGTTCTTCTGAACTCTCTGGTTTCTGGGTGAAGGTGGTTCAGAAGTTGCTCAAGACTCATATTTCTCTTGATCAAGTTCAGCTCTCGGAAAGGAAGAGGAAAGATGAAATGAACGTCTTCATTCGTTTTTCCTTCAGTCCAGTCCAGGATGAACTTCTGCACAGAGACGGTTTTTCCAATCCCAGCGACTCCTTTCGTCAGCACGGTTCTGATGCTCTTCTCTCGTCCAGGTGAGGGGTTAAATATGTCGCAGCATGTGATTGATGTTTCCTGTGTCTCCCGTCTCCTGGACACTGTCTCAATCTGTCTCACCTCATGTTCTTTATTGACCTCTCCACGTCCTCCCTCAGTGATGTAGAGCTCTGTGAAGATCTCGTTCAGATGTGCTGAGTCACAACGGCTGGAGATTCCTTCATGAACTCTCTGAAATTTACTCTTCAGTCGAGTTTTGAGTTTCTGCTGATACACAGGCATCAGTTCTGAGGAGCAAAAGATTCTCTTAAAGCAGTAAATCACCAGCAGAAACTAAAGATCTGGAAACACATAAACATCTCGTTATTAATCTGAGGATCTCGAGATCTTACTGCTCTGCAGAGTGTTAGCGAGATCTTTCAGGTTCATCTTCTTCAGGAAGTGCAGTGTGATCTTCAGAAACATCTCTCTGCTTCTTCTTTGATCTTCATTCAGATCTTCTCCAGGATTCTCTCTGTGATCTGGATTTAACAGGTTCTGAAACCCCTTCAGCTCTTTCTTCAGAGCAGTGATGATGTTGTTCTCCATCTCCTGAAATCAACATTTAAACTTCAATAAAAACTGATTCAGAAATAAATATTTTATTTTCTGTTATTTCTCCTCAAATAAACTGGTTTTGTGAAACTGGTTTAGTTTCTCGATGTTCAGAGATAAACACAAACACTGACCTTGAAAATAGATTCCAGCTTCTTCTCCGAGAGATTTGTTTTAGGAATACGACGCTCTTTACTGTAGATTAAAAGATAAATCACATTTAATATTCAATAATGAAGGAAAGTTTTTCTTCTGTTTACTGAGCTGTAACAAGAGATGACCTCAGATCAGCAGAAGATTCTCTTAAACTGAAAGCAGGAGGAAGACCGATTGACCAGTCACTCTTCATCGACACACAGCTGGGTTCAGGAGCTTCATTCTCACACAAACTGAAACAAAGATTAAACATGAAAATAAATAATTACAGATTAAATGATTTCAGGGATTAAAAGAATCAATAATAATGTGGAGATCTGACCTGGACTCGACAGAAGAGTGTTTCTCAGAAGGATCCGGTGGTTTGTTTCTGCTGTGATCACTGAAGAACTGCAGCATTCTAGAAATGAAAATATCCAGAAATCTGATTATTCTGATCCTTAAATACCTGAAGATCATCAGCTGAAGTTTCTCT
>SRMA01025637.1:31014-45549 GCA_007224835.1 Danionella cerebrum
AAATAATCCCCCTTTTGAACTGCAACCATTGTTTATATTGCTGTCTATGCATCTTATGTCTCAGCAACTTCTCACTTCAGGTTTGTGACTCGCCCAGAGGTGGAACAAAAACCAGGAGGGAGACCGGCCCTCTAAGAATGACTTAGCCCACCCCTGTGCTAGCCGGTGACTCACAGAACGAGTTATTTGTACTTTAAATAAAAAAAAGTCATGTATGTTGCGTGCAGTAGTTTGATCATGATTATGTTGCTGAGATGAGGTTCTTCTGGGACGGAAAAGACATTCTAAGCTTCCGGGAGTCGCAGTCAATCCCTTTTCCTGCGATTGCCAAGGTTTCAAGAATGATTCTCTGTATCCCAGCTACAAGCGCATCAAGCGAGCGCACATTCAGCTCTGCTCGCCGGGTGCTGGTGTCCAGGAGAAATAGATTAAACCTCAGTAAAGTGGATGCCAGTTCTTTTTTTGTATAGCGAACGTAAATATAGTACTGTGTGATAAATGATAAAATAATGTTTAGCCTAGATTACAAACGCTGCTTTGTAAATATTTAAAATGTGAATCATTATCGTATTATTAATATGACCTGATTTATCATTCAATCATAATCATATGGCGATGTTTCCAAGAACTTTCAGGCTGAAATAATGACTGCTTTTATGAGAGATCTAAACGACTGCCACAATATTTTCTCATTCATGTTGACAATAAATGTTGAACTGTAGTGGACTGGACTGTGGTCAAGCCGTTCCTTGAGGAAAAGTTGAGGATCATAAATGATTGGATATTTCTCTACTTTGACAATGAGACGAGTGTCGTCCATGATGGGGTCTTGATGGTTGAACTCATCGATGTACTATTTGTGCTAAAAACTAAACGCTTTTATTTTGTATTTTGCCCATATTTAATACATTTGCCACTGAAAGCCAGGGTAAGCGTAAGCCTCAGCGGAGCGTAAAAATAAACCTGGTGTTATAGATCAACTGGAGATGAGCGCGTGCACGATAGATAATTTTACTTTCAAGCAGATGTTTCACGGAAACCGATTCGCCACAACGTGTTTTTCTTCTGAAGTACCAGTTATGTCGTGATAGACCAATGCGTAGAGTTCGCTCAAACTACCTTATGTTGAGATTATTTCATCAAACGGTTTTAATAAGAGACTTCATTATACAAAGATTGTGTATATGAGTGTGTGTGTGAGTGTTCATGCATTTATATAGATTTATAGATTTACACTTGTTCTATATGTTTTACTTTTAAACACGGAAATTGTGGTAAAATCCACATACGCAAATCTTTCTTTATTTTCCATTTTTTTCGAAATTTCAAAACATGTTGTAGCTATTTTTGTGTACATTGCATTAATTTACAGTTCGACTAATTTTGAAAAAAAAAAAATATATATATATAACCTTTACTACTTTCCAAAACAAATGCTGTTCTCTGTTGGGTAATGGATGAACACAGTGAGATAATGATTCCATCGTCAAGTTGTTTAATATCTGTCATTCAACATTTTTACATGTCCAACAATATAATGTACCGGTAACTTTAAATAAACACTCTCTTACCCGTAATTGACAGATTGCTGCAAAGTTATTGTAATGCAACAGCTACGACTTATAGCTTAAGTTAAAACATGAATAAATACAAATATTGGGCTATATATATATTTTTGTTCTCTAATAGTGTGGAAAATTGCCAGTAATCGTGAAATTAAAACTTTTGAAATTGTCACATTCTTTTTTTATTCTAAAAGTTATTTTATACTAAAAATTAAAGTACACTAACTTTTCACAGAATAAACTTCATGAAGTCCCACAAACTATGCAAGCACACATTTAAAGAAGGTAACTTGTAAAGTTTGACAGTAATATAGAAGGGCATTTCAGATTAAACATACATTTAAGATCTCTACAATACTCATAGAGTTTGATCTGTATTCCCCATGTTATCATGGCGAACAAGGGAGACGCAAGATAAACTTAAAAGTTAACTAAAAAGCTATAAAAAAAATCACAGTATCGTATATTTGAGTTACTAATTGTAGTGTGAACATTTGTAATACGTAAAACAGGTGAAATAGTTTTAAAATAATAAATTAACGGTGGTATTTATGTTTGACGAATCGGCTAGACTAACATCTGCCTAATGCTCTTCCCCAGTTAACATGATCCCCGGTTGATCCATAACACCGGCGCCGAAACGATCTCTGTGCTGACGCTCCTGCGACGCTCCTGTTACGCGCTGCCGTGCCGCCGCTGCGGCCGGTGTGAAAGCGCTCATTCATTAACATTAACATAAAAAAATACACGCCGCTTAAGGTGTGAAACCAATGTCAATGAAGCCCTGGAAATATGAACAAGTTAATGTCGATAAAACAAGAATTTCTCAGAGCAGCAGGAATTCAGATGAAATTAAAATAAAAGTTCAGATGAGTCTCGAATATAAACTTCACTTATTGCTGTGATTACAATTATTACTGCTTTTATTTCGTTCAGTCATAGATTTTCATGTTTATTTCATTAGTATTCAAGGTTAAATCAAATACTTTTCTTTAGATGTTTGTGATTCTTAAATTCTGCTCTGAATATTTCATTCACTTTATAAATAATTTTTACACATTTAGTTTTACTTAAATGAAAGTAGAAAAGAAAGATAAACAATCAGAGAAATTAAATAAAGTTACCCTTACCTTCTTCTTCCGTATCTTATTTTACTTCCTTGTTTTTTCTTCAGTAGTTTCACTTTTACCTGAAAGAAGGAGGAGACTGACGTTCATGATGTAACGAGGTGTTATAGGCAGTGTTAGTTAATAAATCCTGCGTTAGGTCTAATTCCTGTCAGACACCACAGGTGGCGCTGTAGCTTCCATAGGTGCAGGAGTCTGCAGCAGAGTTAGGCAGCACTGCACATGGTGAGTCGCAATCTCCTGAGCTCCGTTATAAACAAGTTCACTATGTAACTAATTGATGTTGACTCGAGGCCAAAACTCAACATAGTAGAAATAAATCTGTTATAGAGCTATTTAAATGTGTTTTGAAGTGAGTTTAATGTCATTAGGTGTATTTATTCATATTCATCTTGCATGTGATTGTCACGTGTACTGAGGAATTTGTGTATTTATTAGGAGGAGTTCATCTGTCCGTGATTCACCTCATTCTAAACGCTGTGAACTCTGTGTGCAGGTATTTTTTGTTTTATTTTACTTTGTTGTGTAAATGTTTTTAATTTGTTGTATCATTTGTATATTGTTGAATGCTAATTGTAGAAAAATCTATACGATCACTACAAAAATAAGATCACGTTACATTAATTTTTTTCAGTTAATGTTTATTTGTTTTTTTTACAATGTGTTAAGATATGTCTACAGCAGAGTTAGGCAGCACTGCACATGGAGGAGTTCATCTGTCTGTGATTCACCTCATTCTAAACGCTGTGAACTCTGTGTGCAGATCAATAAAATTATTGTCATCCAAACTTCTACGTGTGTTCCCTTCCCCGCTGAAGAGTGACAAGTCAGGGAGGTTACAATGAAAACAAATATTTCAAAGATTTGTTAAACTCGTGAGCTTCTAAACAGATTAAAATCTAATGTAAAGGTTTTTTGTATATCAATAATCAAACTCAAAGGGTGAAATTTGTGTATAATATAAATTCAACAAATCAGAACATGCAAAAAAAAAACAGCTCTAAACATCTGCTTCTTTCACAAGGAGAGTAAGCCACAGACATTCATTGCTACAGAAGCTGCTTTCTTTGCTAGACACATTCATTCATTTTCCAACTAGCTTCTTCCCTTATTTGGGGTCACTGGGGTCTGCAGACTCTCCTGTACACATTTGCGAAAGGCAGGGGTACACCCTGGACAGGTCGCCACTCCATCACAGGGCAACCATTACACCTAAGGGAAATATAGATTATTCAATTAACCTAATCGCATGTTTTTGGGATTCTGGGGGAGACCGGAGTACCCAGAGGAAACCCACGCAAGCACGGGGAGAACATGCAAAATCTTTCAGGAAGATCAACGGTGAGCCTCGAACCAACACACTTCTGGAATGCCACAGTGCTACCCACTGTGCCACCTTCCAGCCAATTTGACGAACACATCCTAGAGATGTCATCTGTTCATCTCCAAACTCAATCGGTCTTTTCTTTAAAGGTATGTTGGGTGTTAAATTGGCTTAATTTTTTTTTATAAAAATTTAAACTATGTACGTTTGCGGCCATCAAAAGTCTTAATTTTGGAAAAAGTTTATAACTGAGTCATACAATATCTTATCGGTCCCAAATTAACCATGACAACAGTCAATGTCTGAGGACTTGCAATGATTGGTACAATTTCAGTATTTCTAAAAGCTTCTTGATTCTGTTTGGAAAATCTAGACATAATCTTAAAATCACACCGAATTAAAATTCTGTCCAGGTTTGCCATCTCCATGGCATTAAAATATTTAAACCTTAATCTTATTATTTTTTTATGTTACTTTAACAGATTTTAAACCAGACTATTTAAAAATTAATAAAGAGAACTAACGAAAAAATACCAAGAGCCAATAAGAAAATAAAGTTCCCTTTCGAAACTGTACAAATGCATTAGGCTTTAGTTTAAACAACTTGTAAATGCCCCCAAGCGTATGATCCTAGGATGGACTTTTATTTTGACACATGTTGCCAATCAGAAAATGATAAGAACTTTATATTTGATTAACGGACAATACGAGGTTAAAGTTTTGGAAGAAAACACTGACAGCAAAAGCACGTAAAACGGTCAAATAAACATAAAGACAAGGTGAAAGTCGTTAAAGTTGCAAAGAATGTTAACATAGAGTTAATAGATTCAGTTGAAAGTGGCAACAAGGTGTGTTATTGTGGATAATTCTTGCATGTTCATATTTTCTTTCTGTATGGAGTCATGCTATGTTTTGTAGTTCTTACATAAAAGACCAGTAGAGGGCGACCTGACGCTGTGGAGATTGGGATTTTACTAGAATAGACGTGTCGAAGAAGATATATAGAAGAACCAGAAGAGTGTGTAACAGTAGCGTTGAAGTGTTGTTCCACAAATAAAATACAGTAACTGATGTAAAGTGTCAAGAGAAAACTTATTTGAAGATGCAACAGTTATATTTAAATGTTCATGTTTATTGATTCATATGTATTGGTTTATGATCTGCACGGAACGAAATTAAAGGGGTTACAAACCATCAGTTATCAACTCTTTCGATTGGGGATATATATATACAATATATGTATACTATTTATGCAATGCTGGAGCTACAGAAAGAGATTGACCGCCCCGTCGCCCTTCTGCACTGTTTCCATGGATCAAGAAAATGAGACGAGAGGCTATGTAGCACCATCAACTGATACACGGAGAAAGGTTGATGAATGTGAAGCAGTGACATCTTGAAAAACGTCTTTGAAAGATTGACCAACATTGATGGAGAACAAATGAATTAATTGAATGCAAACCACAAATATGACAAACATGGAAACATTTATGCCCAACCACTTTCATAAATTAATGGAGTATCATAGGAACCATTTACATCATGGACCAATGAACACAGGCCAAACCATTACACAGTGCAACTATCAAACGGAGCAGTAATACTGAAATAGTAAAAGACAATCCAACCAAAACTGATCCAGAATCAAGGATCAAAGTGTGACTAAAAAATATTTGGTGACTAGTACCCCATGAGTGCTTTTACCTCATCCTCATTTATTTACATTGAATCACACTGATATTCGAGCGTGTACCAAAAGTTAACCAAAAAAAGCGAGTGTTGGGCAAGATACTTGTAAAATGTATTAAGCTAAGATAACCGTTACACTTCATTAAATGCAGCTTCACCAAACTAAAGCTACTACCCTGAGAAATGTAGCAAAGCTAAGCTACAGAAACACGGTAAAAGTACTTCACTTCCTCAAAGCTATTTTTATATTGAACCAATTTCAGATCAACACTTTCTCAGTAATAAAAAAATGAAAAGGGCAGATATAAGTGTACAATTATTTATTTGCCAACGGTTCTACACCAATATAGCAACAAAAACAAACATAATAACAAATAAAAGGCATCAAAAGTGTGTGTACTATTATTTGAATGCTGCAGCTCAAATGACTGAACACCACAATAGTAGCAAAAAAAAAAATGGTAAATTACTCCAAACAGAACCAGCATGGCAAAACAAAAACAACACACACACATCTGTATTTAGAATATTGCTTTTAATACTGAAATAATTTTAAACAATCGACTTCTGTAGAGTTAAACTGTTTTTAAATGATCTTTTTTGGGCAAGTTTTGGGTGTAATTTCCGATTTTCAACAGCATTTAGTGCTATACATTAATTTAACAAATAAAAATGACAGTGTCTTTTTCTTTGGTTTGCAAGAGTATGCATCTGAAGACATCATTTGTTAACATCTCTGTTGTCTCAGTTAATAGTTTGTATTTGTTGAGATGGTCTTCTACCAACGAGTAATTCATTTTTTGATTTAAAAAGCAGTGACACTACATGTGTGGTAGCGTCAATAGCGTCTGGAGCAGTTTGTTATTGGTGAGGACATGATTCCAAAAAAACAAGTGTGTTCTATGTGATGACGATAACATGTATTTGTTGAAGGAGCTTTAATAACACCTGGCAACCCTTGCTTCATTCTCTGTATTGTTTGCATCTTATCGTCATTTATTTTATGCTTTGTATGATTTACTGAAGTCATCAGTGTTACTAGCTTTGTCCACTCCTTTGTTTACTTCTCTTCTGAAATAATACAGCTGTTGGAAATAAGTTTGATCCGTCCCATGAGTGATGCGGATGTGGAGATGGTGTCCAAATAAAATGATGAAGTGTACAAACAGCTGCTCACAAGAGTTCCACAAGGTTCAGTTCTTGGTCCTCTGCGCTTCTCAGCCCACACCACTTCCCTGGGTCCTTTCATCCTGATGACTCAATGGTTACCAGCTGTACACCAGAATGGAATCTCGACATGGATGGCATCATGGAAGCTCATCACTGACACCTTACGACGGGTTATCCCTGCCAATCCAACAAGACTTCACCATTCAACTGGAGTCATCAGCAGTCTCCCTGGAACCTTGGAGTGCTGCTTAACGGAAAGACCAGAGCATTCTCCTCCACCTCTAGTTCAAGTTCTGGTCATATCTAGACTGGATTACTGTGATGCTCTTCTTGGTGGTCTTCCTTCGTTGGCAGTCAGACCTCTGTACAGGATCCAGAACTCTGTGCCCCAACTGATCTTCTTTGAGCCTGTAACACTTCTTACTGGCTCCCCATTGACTCCCCATCCCCAATCTTGAGTACAGGACAGTCACAGGATCAGCATCATCCTACCTTCCTGACTGTCCTGCATCCCCTCCAGATTCCTGTATTCAGAAAATCATCTGTGGTTCTATGTCAAAGAGGCATTCTCTTTCACTGTTCCCGGCAGGTGGAATTCCTTCAGCCTCATTCTGAAAAGCAGAAACCCTAACAAAATAAAACCTCTAGAGCACTTCTGTATCATCGCTTTGGACAAAAATTCCAAATTCATAAAAGTAAATGTTAAAACAAATCAAAACAGAGGCATGTGACTCGTCTGACCAGTGTGAAAGTGTGAGGCTAACTGCTAACTGCTCATCCTGGAGTGCCTCACATGGTTTTCAGAACAGAAGATTCACTTCCATTTTCACGTGCACTACTGTGACTTGACAACATTGTAAAAATGGTCTTTAAATGAATATAAAGTATGATGATTATATTTGCTCATTCAAGTGTAATCACGGTGCAAACAACACGATAAGACCACCATTTCATGAAGAACTAGATCGAGACTAAATCTGCAGCCAATGTCGTCAAGTTACTGGATCAAATATATCCAGATATAATACAAAAACCCTCTTCCATCAATAAAATAAATTTATCCAGGCACACAATGCTTTGGAAAATGGGTACAAAGCAAATTATGTGATTAAACAAATCCCATCTTTTCCTCAAACAGTTCCAGGTGTAGAAAAGTGACTAGGAAGGGTGTGGAAAGGCTAGATGTTTCGAGAGTTGTTACAGGAGTTGGAGTGGAAGGGCACGTTGCTGGGGGTATAAGGTGGAGGTTGAGAGGTTGTAGTGCTGAGGTCTGGGTAAGGCTGAAGCCCCAATTGTTTATTTTCTTGGAGTTTCCGCACTACCACACGGCAGAACTCCTCAAGACCTCGCATGTGTCCAGAAGCTTCCGCACTTTGGCCGTGCGTGTGGTTTGGTTCACAACCAGTTCATAATCCTCGTGCATTAGCAACTCACGGGACAGTAGAGCATCTAAACTCTGATTGAGACAAGCCTCTGTCATCTGACGCACAACCTCCTCTCTTCGGGAAGCAATCCAGTGAGCTGCTGGACCTTGAGAGTCAAATGCTGGTACAAAATCTGCTAAAACAGAAAAACAAGAGTTTGTTAAAAAAGTGTTTTCTTTGACAAAAATAAAAACCTTTTATCTGACATTTCCTTTCTATTTTTAATCCATTAACCTCTTAACACCAGTGGGACAGAAATCGACACTTACAGAAAGACGCATAATTGCACCGACTATTTTTAAGCAAAATTTGACAAACTACAGCATTACAGGTTTAACACACCACAGCGACAACAGTTATTTACTATATTTGTGTAAAGAGTCCTAACAAAGCTAAATGGTGATGGCTCCCTTTTATGATGTCTCTACAGCTACACAGCCACTGAATCATCGAGTGTCTTAAACCATTGTACTCGTAACAGTCCAAAGAACAAAATGCATCTAAGCTGCTACTCCAAAAACGTGTTTACCACGAGAAAAAAAACATAAAAGCACAACTATTCACTTTTCGTTATCTACAAAAGGAAAAAAAGTCTGTGATTTTTCCAATTGTTTTGTGGGCCATTTTTAGGTAGACCCAACAAGCATGGTGGGATTTGATTCAGTAGAGTCTCCTGAACATTTTGAGACCACCTTTAGAAGCCACTCAATGAGAGCGCATGTCGACGTGGTTCCTTCTTATTTCACACGCGTGTACAGCCAACCAATCGAGAATAAGCTCCAAGCAGATTGACAGGTCATTTAGCCAATGAGATGAGCTTTCCAACGATATATGGTTTCACATAGTTTGGTTGAGAGACAAAAGATAACGTGACTGCGTAAAGAGAGCAGATGCTTACAGTAATCCAGTTTTACTCACACCGGTGAGCAGAGCGCACAGCAAAAACTTTTTTTTTTTTCGAAGAAAAAGGCATGTTTTTCTGTTACTGTTAGTAACACATGGCATCTAAGAATGACATTTGATCATTTTGAGGAGATTTAGAGGAGATTCAGATTGTTTTAATGAGTGGCTGCACAAATCACATTGTTTTACATATTTTTTTTATATTTTCGTTGTTTCACTTTCTTTAAAAAATGTATTGTTAGTTTATCTAGTGTTATTGATTTGCATTTAAAGAAATGCAAATTTACATCAATTTGTTCATTTGGTTACCAAGTGCCAATTTGGTGCCAATGGTGCCCGCCTGGCTATTGTCGTATATTGGTCCACAGTTGTGGCTTCTATTCAGTGTTGTCAAAAAGTCCACCAGGGACTCAAGCATTCACTTATTTAAAAAAAAAAATGTAAAAAATTAGGCGAGGTTAATTTCTACTATTTCTACAGAGTTTGTGAATCTATAACTTTATAACTTTAGTTTTGTTGAAGGTATCCAGTTCCTTACTTTTTCCTGATAAACTAGAAAGGGTTTCCTTTTCAATGACACCAAGGACGATAATTTAACCATAAAATGTGGAAGTTACAGCCATTTTATTTTGGGTAATCTCTATTTTTCGGACCTATGTTCAAAAAGAGGGGCGGGTGTTAAGGGGTTAATAAACAAATGCATTGAATACATTAAGGACCAGGATAGATCAATGTTGAATCAAGTAAGGCAAACCAGAACAAACCATTTCTACACAAAAGCCAGATCAGAGGACAGCTAGGTTCAGCTCAAATAGTGACATGGGCCATAGGTGGTCAAAACTATATGTGTCTCTTGGGTCATGAAATGTCTTCTCAATGCTGGATGTATCAACCCCTCTCTGGGTTCCCATCCTTCTGTGTATCCCACATTACCCCCTGGTGGTGATTGGTATGACCCCGCTCTGATACCCCCCATCTTTTGGCGGGAAACGATGGCTCAGTAGAATGAGAACGGCTCTTACGCCCGGTTGATACGGGGGATTTCACACTGCATGACTAAACAGAATCGAAGAGAACCAATCCGCATGTGATTCTGGCTAGTCGCATGTGATTGTCTGTGATCGGGGCTAAAATCGTGCGTCTGAAACCCCCTTTAATGTCTCTTTGGTGCTGTATACCCAAATATCAGCAACTTGGCCCAGTCATTAGTACTTTATTATTATTATTATTATTTTTTTTTTTTTTTTACAGAATTTGCTCTTCATGGAGGTTAAAAAGGTTTTATTTCATAAGAGTAGATGAAAAAAAGCATCTTTTACAGAAAAAAAAAACTGTTGTGGTTTGGATCTTGCTCACCTGTAGGATGTTGCTGCAGAGTAAGCGGCTGCATGGCCAGAGACAGTTCTGCTTCACTCTGGGTTCCTTGGGGTTTCAAAGGGATATTGAGGTCTGAAACAGGCTGTGCAGTCTGGTATTCAGTGCTGAGATTGTTCTGAGAGCAGTGGTCCAGCAGAGGCTTTGGGGTATCAAGTGAAAGAGACATTGATGAGGACCGCGGGCCGCCTTGAGCACCTGGAGATGATAAACCTCATTTATAACGTGTCCATCCATAACCTCTTTAAAAGTCATCCATCAATATGATTATATCAAGCACAAACTTGACTTTTTCATTCTGACAGCAGGAGAGTGACCCCTTGCTGTAGAAGTGTGGAACTGCATGATAGTTTAGTCGAAGATAATCATTGTTATTTATTTTTCCTCAATAAAAAAAAAATGGATGAGGCACACAGTGTTTTAGTCAGGGACAAAACGACTCTCTGATCCTCAAAACTCTCTGATCCTGCAATCTCTGCTCAAACCTCTACTTAAAACCTTTGCCCACTAACAAATCAGATCAGCCCCCCCCCCCCCGCCTGTCTCCATGCACAGCTAGCACACAGATCCAAATGGAAATGTTATTTTATTAACCACGTCACACACAGCTTTGCTGATTATTTTGTACAGAAGGCTCTCACAGTCAGTACACACTCTCAGCCCCAGCCCCACTCTGCGAGACCGACAGAGTCTGTCATTTTAAAGTGTTCCTGCCTTGGAATGGAGAAGAAATGGTAAGGAAGCCCGGATGGGACATTTCTGCTTCCTGGGAGGAGCAGGATCCTGATCCAGACATGGAACTATTGTCCTGTGGGATAACAACATGAAAACAATTGAGGAGTAAATATTATTTGTGTATTTGAAAGCATTGTATTGTTGCGTTGATTTATGACATGCACTTTGCTGTTAGAACATGAGCTATTTTTCTGCTTTAAATGGGAGGAGATTCTGAGATTTTGTTGCCGCTGTAACTCAGATTCCCAGCAGCGTATTTAGTGAAAATCTGCAAACAACAATCATCTTCAAAAACATAAATGATGTAAAGTTTGCAGATTTTAAAGACCGTCTCTGAATGTTATGTGTCAGATGTGATTTTAAATGGATCTTAGTAAAACTTTCTGACAGTGTCAGACAAATCTTAAGCCCAAAGTTATTATTGGTTGAAAATTGGTGTGATTCTTATTTAAATAAACTTATATTACCACCAAACTGTGTCAGCTCAGGAGAAACTTTTTCAACAAGCGAGTTATGAATTAACCGACAAGACAACTGCTGCTTTCATTGTTTCAGTCATACACTCAACCCAGATTTTATTCATAACTTTATTATGTTTACGTTGACAAGTGACAGTGAAATAAACGGCATAACCAACAGCCGGCTGTAGTTTCAACTGTTTAAACACAATTATATCAAGCTTTTCTGTGGTAAGTTTGTCTGCAGTGATGTAGCTAGTCATGCCTTTTGTCTGTATAATGTGAACATTGCAGATTGACAGCGGAAACGCCTCTGAATAAAAGCACAATAAAAGTACTGCATGGCTATGGTTTTGTACAATCCGTAATGGAGGGATACAGTGACTCACTGGCCATGGGATGTTCTGTTCCTGCAGAGTCTTCTCCTCCATCACTTTCCCATTGGTGTGAAGTGATGAGAAGCTACTCGATGGCCTCTTATACTGAAGAAGCAAATGGAGAGGAATTACAATTCAAGCCCCACATGACGATCAACACAGACATCAAAATTCTCTTTTATTTCAAGTTGATCTGATTCTCAATAGTTTTGTTAAAAACATAATTTCAACTTTCTATTCCAAACACTTTATTTGCTGCTCGTCCCCTTAACCCAGTGGTTCTCAAACTTTTTTGGTCGAGCCCCCCTTTAATTCTTTAAAAGAACCAGTCAAATGGGATCGCCGGCGCTCCTGTAAGTCTTAAAGGGTTAAATAATAGTGAGGCGGTTCATCTAGTGTCTCTCTCCATCTCTGCTGCTGTGACACAGTCCTCATAAATCTCATATATCTGCTTTTTTCTCAGTTTCAAACGTGACCCACAGGCAATTCATGTATTTACACTTGCCATTACAAAACACACGAGGTCTCCGAGATGTTGTAGTAGTGGAAGTGGAAAGATGGAGCATGTGAAATATGCTAACGATAGCTATTGGATGTGAGCATCTGCTAATGTTAATGATTGTGAGGAGAAAGAGAAAAAGCTCCTAGGTGACGTCATTAAACTGCAGCAAACTTTGTACTTAATCGTTTTAATGACGAATCAGAAAATCAGATTTACCTGTTTCCACTTTGATTTAATTCCACATATAAATGAAGCCTGATCTTTGAATTTCCTAGATGAGCAACCCCCCCCCCCCCCATATTCGACTGGCAGAGTACCCGGGTTTAAGCCTTGCTTTACAACTCACCTTTGCTCGTTTGACTTCCAGCACAGCTTCCAAGACATCGATCTCATCAAACCTCCTCAGCATGGGCTCCAGTTCAATCAGACAACCTGCCAGGAGGCAGAAATACGTTTGGTGAGTTTATTACAAAGCAGTTCTTACAAAAAAGCTGATATATAATGAGTTTGATTGGCTAGTTTTTGCCATTAAAGGACAACAAGTAAAGTACCCCAAAAAAAGAATAATAATGATTGTAAAATCCAAACAAAATGTATGTATAACTCCAACTCTCTACTTTATTCCTGATGAGATTGATCCGTTGCAGAGGCAAAGCAGAAATAAAAGGCAAGAAAACTAAACATATTCTAGAACAGATAACGCCTGAGAAAGAGTCTTAATTAATCATCAATTACAATTATTCATTCATTAATTCATTTTCCAAACCATTTATTCCCGTTTTGGGGCCTCAAGTGTCTGCCAGCTACACAGAGCGGACTGACCTCTGGCATCACGTTGTACGAAAGATTATTTACGCTGCCAGGGATCAAATTCTTGTTTAAAATTACAAAATAAGTTGTATATAAGAGAGTGCGTGTGAGAGGGGCTGGTGTGACCAGACACGAGGCGGAGCTCTGAAACCACGACAGTTCCATCCCTAACAGGAAGTTGCGTGTGTGCATGTGTAGCTGTCAATGGTAGCCTTCAGTCCAGCTCAAAAAAATAAAAAGTAAAAATCCCTTTTAGTGATTGCGGCATGCAGTGAAAGGGACTAGTAAGGATTGAGCCATGCGCACCCAGTCTAGCCGCGCCCCCTTCAATGCTACACCAACCCAAATGAGGCCTAGCACGTAACGTAAACGTGTTTTTTGAGTCGCGTTGTATTCAGTCAAGTTACAGTTGACTCCTCGCGTTATTCCATGTTATTCGGAGAGCTTCAAGTTACACAAGGGCGGATCGATCAGGTGTGTGGAAAAGTACCTGGAAGTTTGAGGTGGCCAATTATCTCGAAGGGGGGCATTGGCATGCACAGGCTCGATCCTCATCAGCCCCTTTTATTGCAAACCGCAATAAAGTACACTTAAAAAAAGTCTCTTATTATCCCGATGGCAGCGGCCGTCTATATTTTCAGAGTCTATGGTTTAAATCGCAGCCTGGAGTAAACATGAAAAGTTTTTCTCTCAGGATTCCCTGCGTTCGAGATATACTTCCGCTTTGCATGACCTCAAACATTCTTGTGAATTACAGATGAATAAACTCAACATGGAGATCGGGACACGGGATAGAAACTGGCACTGCATACGAGACTGGTTAAAGCTCGTGGGTGTCAGTTTGAGGGAAAACCACTTCATATAAATCTGAAATCAGTGAAGTAATTGTGACCAGGAACAGAGTAACGTGGATCCACGCTGTCATTTTCAAAAACAAGGAAGTACTGCCAGAGCGGTGAAGCCAATTTCGTTCACACATCCGATCCCTCTCCCATTGACTGATCATGATCGGCGGCCGTATCTAACTTAAGTAACAAATAAAGAAACTCTTAAAAATAAACATTCTGTACTCAACGC
>SRMA01025638.1:0-23504 GCA_007224835.1 Danionella cerebrum
CTCCAATATCTCCTTATTTTACTTATAACGAAACAAATAAACACAATCAATTGTAACCACTACATGTCAAGAACATCTGTAGCAAGTTTGGTGTTCATACTACAAGAAACTAATATTCTGTAAAGGTTTTGATTGAACAAAGTTCAGGCGTAATCCATGTTGGCACAGTTTGGCACAATTTGGCACAATAATTGAAATATGGAAAAAATCTTGTCCAAAGCTTCAGCTACGTTAATAGTCTTCTTTTATTGCTTATGGGACATGATTTCAGCAAAAAAAACTCCTAAAGAAACGCTGTAAAAGGGGGGTAGAAGCTCATTTACGCCATCTTGCTGCGCTTTTGAAAACGTTTCACTCACAAACGCTTTGACGTCGAGCTTCTCTCGAGTCCCTACCCCCCGACCATCTGCCCAATCCAGAAGATCTATATATCGACGGAAAGCTCTGATTCTATGGAAACCAATCAGCTCAACCATTTTGGGACTGACGGGATCGCCGACGAATCACACGACGCGCAGCGTGGAGAGACCACCTCTTACGCACGGGGAGTCATTCCATATTTGGTGACGTAATGACGCCACAGAGCTAAAGAAATAATCCAAAATGGCGTTTGCGCGAAGCTATTGACCGGACATAACAACAAACGGACTTTTATCGCTATGGAAATAACTTTTTGTTGAAAAAAACGGCAAAGGTAAGACAAGATTTACATGCTTGCTTGGTTTTCGCTGGCGTTTTTTCGTGGAACTTTCGCTCCCTGCTCTGAAATACTTCATGCAATGTTAATGAGTTGCATATCACTGGATTCAGGTGGTTGTTAGCTTTCATTTAATGTAATGGTTTGGGTGTTTCCGTTTATATTGTGGATACATATCGCACATAAACAAAAACGTGGTCATGAATTATACTCCGGACATGTTGTTGTTTATTTGCATGGCGTTCGAGCTGTGGTTAACGGATATGAAATTGAATTAGATACGTTTTTAGAGGAGTTTCCGCTGAACACAACAGTATTTAATATGTGTGGGTTATTCTCAGGGTTCGTGAGCTATGAGTGAAAATGTAACGCACAAGGGGGCAAGTCCCCGGTACCGGGGACTCTCGGGCTTAAGAGGATAAAAACAAAAGAGCCAAAAGTGCTTTTGTTGCATTTTTAGGGCTGTCACAGAATTTCACACACACATGATGAATAATTATGTCTGATTCGAAACTTGAGTGTGTTAAAATGCCTCTATAGCGCCACCTAAAACGTTCCAGGTTTTGTAGCACTCTCAGTTTGTCATACGCAAAAGAAATTTGGCACACATGTATAGGCTACCAAGACTTAAATACAGTGATAACTAGAGATAAGAAATCATTCCTTAATATCCGGAATGTTGTGTATATCGAAGCAAGTTTACCGTGTAAAATGCCTAATCCGTGCAATGGCCCTCGATAACAACTTCTTCTTCTTTCTGCTGTTCCCATTTTAGGGGTCGCCACAGCGAATCATCTGTTTCCACCTTACTCTGTTCTCAGTATCCTCTACTCTTGCGCCAACTAACTTCATGTCCTCTTTCAGCACATCCATATATCTCGTCTTTGAACCTCTTGCCTGGCATCTAAATCTCCAACATCCTTCTACCAATATAACCACTATCCCTCCTCTGCACATGTCCAAACCATCTCAATCTGGTCTCTCTGACTTTGTCTCCAAAACAACCAACCTGAGCTGTTCCTCTGATGTGCTCATTCCTAATCTTGTCCATCCTCGTCACTCCTAAACTGAACCTCAACATCCTCATCTCCGCTACTTCTATCTCTCCCTCTTGTCTCTTCCTCACTGCCACAGTCTCCTACCCATACATCATGGCTGGTCTCACTACTGTTCTGAACACCTTTCCTTTGATTCCAGCTGACACTCTTCTGTCACACAACACCCCTGACACTTTTCTCCATCCACTCCAACCTGCCTGCACTCGTCTCTTCACCTCTTTTCCACACTCCCCGTCACACTGGACTGTTGACCCTAAATACCTAAACTCCTTCTCTCAGTAACAACAATATAAAAAAATGGAAAACCAGAGAAAAATCAAGTATAAACTTTTCTTCACTATGAACTTTTCTTCAATCCAAAAGTTTAAAATGTTAACAATGTGTAGTGGCACGGTGGCACAGTGGGTGGGACTGTGGCATTCCAGTTAGAAGGTTGTCTGTTTGAGGATCACCAGTGACCTTCCTGTAAGGAGTTTGCATGTTCTCCCTCTGCTTGCTTGGGTTTCCTCTGGGTACTCTGGTTTTCCCCACAATCTCAAAAACATGCGAAAACAAAGGAAAATGAATGAATGAATGTCAACAATGAAAGTATTTCTCAGATTGTGTTTTCGTGTCTTTCTCAGATTGTGTTTTCGTGTTTATGTAAAAACACAACATTTTTACATAAACAACAAGTTGTTTATAGCTCAGCCATGAAATGTCCGATCATGCTAAAATTTGCCATGTGTGAGTCTATGTCTGAACAAATCTAGAGAAACCAGAACACTGTTGAAAGGGACCAGGACCTACAGAAGAGTAAAATGGAGTGCATTTCCAAATCCGACAGAAAGTCCATTATTTTTAACAATTTTGTAAAATATAGAACCATTCCATTCTTCGTACTTTAAATAACTCCTTCTAGAGATTTTAATTATGATCCCCATCAAACTACACCAGTCTTCGAAATGTACGATGCTCAATTTCGAAGCTGTTTTGATTGCGTTAAACTATGTACGCACAGCGGCTGTCGAAAGTTAACATTTTAACAAGTATAACGCAGACAACCAATGTCTGATTGGTACCAAATTTACCAGCTAAGCTAACAGTCTATGTCTAAACATATGTACAATGTACTCTTTTGGTTATAGTGCCACCAGGTGGCCACAAGAAATACAACATTTAACATTGTTTAGGTACTTCTTTTTAATTTTGACATGTGACAAGAATATTTGCCAAAACAATATTTAGACCTAATTGTATTGTTCAGTAATCATAACAAATCTTGCTTCAATACATCTTCTAAATAAGATTGGTCATTGTGTTTAGTGCATGACCACAGAGAGGCGATGGTGCCAAAGGTGCTTGATCCCTTTGATTGCTGCTTGCAGCTTTAATTGTAGTTAGTATTTCTACAGTGTGTATGTACATTTTCTTATACTGCTGTAACATTTAAACCCACCGTGTGGCTAATTCTAGCGGCACAAGATGCAATAATGACACAACATGAGTTTGGTCATTTTGCTCAGTGATGACTCCAGCCACAACAAAATGGCAACAACACACACCAAAATTCAGGCAGCACTGCTAACCCTGATTATCAGCATTCTATAATGAACTCAACACTGAAGCCACGAGAGAGTCTCTCCTGACTCTGATTTATTATCAACAGTGTTTGACTCAGTTTTAATTTCAACCACAAACCACACTCTTGATGAACGACCTGCACACAACGCCCACAGCAGGAAAGCACACAGTGCTCGAGCAGCTCAATAAAACTCTAGAGGAAATCAAACTCAGATAAAAAAAGCACAATGAAAGATCTGTCTGATGATTCCTTCATATAGAATCTCTATCTGACCCGCCACACTCCTGCCAAAGCCAATGAAACGCCAATGAAACACGTCAATCAGTCTACCACCGCTAAAATGAATAAGAAAAGTGACATCAGATACCTATGCTTTTAAACGAATGGCTGTGCCATTATACAAATAATTTTAATGAAATAAGCTTGTAAATGCTGGGTTACTTTGTCTTGTAAGAAATAGTAATGTATGTTGTATGTTAGAAAATATATTTGTGAACATTCGTCACATTTTTCTCAGTATTCCTTGTTTTTATCCCTGTTTTACCATAATCTCAAATATTTTTTTTCAACTCTTGAGAAAAGAGAACAGTGTTGCATCCTTTACACTTTAAACGTACGTGAGTGACATGTAAAGACATGCCATTGCTGCTTGTGAGACCGAAAAAACTCCTGACTTGTTTAGTTCAATTCAATTCCCTTTTTGTTTGGTTCTAGCAACACGGTGAAAAAGTGGGTAGCACTGTGGACTTCCACAGTTAGAAGGTTGCCGGTTTGAGGCTTGCTGGTGCCTCCTGGAAGGTTTTTGCATGTTCTCCCAGTGCTTGCGTGGGTTTCCTCCGGGTACTCCGGTTTCCCCCACAATCCCAAAAACACGTGGTTAGGTTAATTGAATAATCATAATTCCCCTTAGGTGTGAATGTGTGAGTGAATGTTGCCCTGTGATGCTCCAGGGTGTACCCCTGCCTCTCGCCCAATGTGGGAATAAGCGGGTTGATGAATGAATGTTTGCTTCTATTGGCCAGGTGAGAAACCAACAACCAAACTAAAAATTGAACCAAAAGCAGACAAATAATGCAGTTCAAGACCTGCTGGAGGAGGGGGACTCAGTACAGTTCCAAACAAACCCAAGGGTAGTGTCATGAATGAATACAGCAACGTACTCTATTGTGTATGACATGAAGGTTTGCGTCTATTTACAAAGCAGCATTTATTATAGCAACTCGCGATCAAACACGGAGTAGTTTGTGATCCGAACATCATTTGCGTGATTAACACTTTTAAACAAGTGTTGGGAGAAATGTGTTACAAATGTAATGTAATGTCCTGTAAATGCTGTAGAGTAATGCATTACACACTGTCAAAAATATTTTACTCGTTACATATTCAGCGTTACAACAAACTTTTCAGCCGCAGGACATTAACAAATAAATAAAATACCACAAAAAGTTACATTTTCTGTTTGTGGTTGGTGAATGACCTGCATTACTTGGATTGTGTCTTAGATAAGGGCAAGAAAAACGCTATTGTCAAATGCAACCTTTGTGTAAATCTGAGAGATGTATCGATATCGTCTAGGTTACTTGCATAACCCCACGTTCCCTGAATAGGGAACGGAGACGTTAGTCGGGATTAGACCGACTGAATGGGAGCGAATCACCGTGAGAGCGACTGACGAACATATTAACGGGCAAATTAATTTGCAGGCGAAGGTGATTGATTAGCAATCAGCCGGGTATAAAGCCGGGCGTGCCTAAGCCTCAGTATGGAATTTTCCGAGGAGCTGGACCTACTTACCTCCCAGCTTACCTCAGATCCATGACTTCCAGGGCATGGCGAAGGGTAACGTCTCCGTTCCCTATTCAGGGAACGTGGGGTTACGCAAGTAACCTAGACGTTCCCTTTCAGTCGGTCCCGGAGACGTTAGTCGGGATTAGACCGACTGAATGGGAGCCTCTGTAAAGGGCCATGCCCGAAGTCCTTCCAGACAGGCACTAAACACAAAAGAGGGGTTAGTAACAAGGCCGTGTACCTGAATGGGGAACTCCTTCTGCCCCTGCCCGGAACACTCATTGACGGGGAAGTCGTCCAACACTGAGAGCATCTGCTGTACTTGGTTGATGCTGGCGACCAGAAGGAGGCACCCCTCGACCCGCAGGGAGGAGTGGCGGAGATCGCGTCGAGGCCCGAAGGGCTACCAGCGGGTCATCGTTCTGCAAGAGAAAATCGGCAGAGACGGAAGTCATCGTTACGCACCAAAAAACAAGGGGAGTAACGGAGCGGGTTCATACTAGCCACCTGAAGGGGGAGCTGTATAGAGAACATAGAAAGGGAGCGCCAGAGAGGGACTCCCAGATCTGTACCCTAGTTCTGCGGGGACCAGGCCGGAGCAAAGCCACCACACGGAACCTGGCAGCGCTGACTGCTCCGCTCAGTCAGATGCCGAAGGGGGGAGGATGGGAGAGCCGCCCGAAGGGGGAGCTCTTAGAAGGTGTACTTCTCCTGATGACGAGGAGAGTACTGCAAGCTTACACCTGCTCCGTCCCCTAAGGGTGACTGCCACCACTCAGGACCGCAGAGGGACCAGAGCCTACATCAAGGTTGTAGAACCTGATGAATGTATTAGGTGTAGACCAGCCCGCAGCTCTACATATGTCGGAGAGTGAGGCCCCTCTAGCCAACGCCCACGAGGCGGCGATGCCGCGAGTGGAGTGGGCCCTCAGATGGAGAGGGCAGGGAACCTCACACACCTCATAAGCAAGGCGAATGGCCTCCACTAGCCAGTGGGCAAGCCGTTGCTTGGAGACCGCGGAACCCTTACGCTGGCCTCCGAAACATATGAAGAGCTGCTGGGAGCTACGAAGCTCCCGGGTTCTGTCCAAGTAGATCCGGAGAGCTCGCACAGGACATAAGGAACCCTGGGCTGGTTCTGCCTCCTCCCGGGGCAGAGCTTGCAGGGTCACCACCTGGTCCCGGAAGAGGACGGATGGGACCTTGGGGATGAATCCGGGCCTGGGTCTGATGGTAACCAGAGAATCGCCAGGGCCGAATTCCAGGCAGGATGCGTCGGCGGACAGTGCCTGGAGATCTCCCACCCTCTTAATTGAGGCCAGAGCGAGCAGGAGTGCGGTCTTCAGTGAGAGGACGCGCAGCTCCGCAGAGTGCAAAGGCTCAAAGGAGACTTCCGCAGCCCAGACAGGGCGACGGAGAGGTCCCAAGAGGGAACAGAGGGGGTCTAGGCGGCCTGAGACGCCTAGCTCCCTTGAGAAATCTCACCGTCAGTTCGTGGCTGCCCACTGGTTTCCCTTCGACCCGAAGGTGAAAGGCAGAAATAGCGGCGGCGTAGACCTTGAGGGACGAAGGGGCCAGCCCCCGATCGAACCTCTCCTGGAGAAAGGTCAACACGACTCTGATGGGGCACGACCCGGGGTCTTCCTGGCGGGAAGAGCACCACTCGACGAACCGACCCCATTTACCAGCGTAGCATGCTCGAGTAGAGGGTGCTAGCGCGTGGTCCAAAGTTCTCACCACGGAGGGTGGTAGAGGCTCGGGGTCCACAGCGGACAGATATGCCATACGTGTAGGGCCCAGAGGTCTGGCCGCGGGTGCCTGTATCCCCCCCCCTGAGTAAGGAGGTCTGGACTCAGAGGGATCGGCCAGGGGGGGTCTGTCACGAGCTCGACGAGGTCTGGGAACCACGCTCTGTTCGGCCAAAAGGGGGCGATCAGAAGCAGTTCGTGCTCGTCCTCCCTGACCTTGCACAGTAACTGTGCTAGAAGGCTCACTGGGGGAAACGCATATAAGCGTTTGTTCCTGGACCAGCAGTGTGCCAGCGCATCTGTCCCGAGAGGAGCCAGGGACAGGGAGTAGAAAAGCCGGCAATGGGTGTTCTGGCGGGAGGCAAACAGATCTATGTGTGCCTCGCCGAAGGTGTCTCATATCTGCTGAACAGCCCGAGGATGGAGTCGCCATTCTCCTGCCGTGGGGTGGAACCTGGACAGCGAATCCGCGATCCGGTTGCACTCTCCGGGGATATAACAGGCTTTGAGCGACAAAAGTCTGCTCTGGCTCCAGAGGAGCAGTCGTTGGGCGAGGTAGTGCAGAGCACGGGAGCGCACACCGCCCTGGCGGTTGATGTACGCTACTACCGCAGTGCTGTCGGTCCTGACCAGCACGTGCCGCCCCCGAAGGAGCGGGCAGAAGCGCCGTAGCGCTAGAATGACTGCAACTAGCTCGAGACGGTTTATGTGCCAGCGGGAGCGTCTTCCGGTCCAGGCACCGGACTCTCGGTGGGAACCGCACACAGCGCCCCAACCGGTCTTGGAGGCATCGGTGGTGACCACCACACGATTGGGGTGGCTCGAAAGAGGCACCCCAGACCTCAAAGCACTCCGTCTTCCAGACCTTCAGGTAAGGGAGCATGTCTGCCGTGGGCAGACGTAGCGCTCCCTGACGCCATGCCCAACTCGGAACTCGCGAGAGAAGCCATTGCTGCAGTGGTCGCATACGCAGGAGCCCGTGTCGAATGACTGGGGCTGCGGCTGCCATATGCCCCAGGAGCCTCTGAAATAACTTCAGTCTGACCACTGGTCGAGAAGACACCGCGAAAAGGGCGGTCAGCAAGGCCCTGGCGCGATCTACCGATAGTTGCGCCAGCATGCTCTCGGAGTTCCGCTCCATCCCGAGAAAAGAGATGGTCCTCACCGGAGTGAGGCGGCTCTTTTCCCAGTTGACCTTCAGACCCAAAGGGTTTAAGTGCGAAAGCACCTTGCCCTGGTGTCGGATCAACTGGTCTCTGGACGAGGCTATGAGAAGACAGTCGTCGAGGTAATCCAGGATCCGAATGCCTGCCCGGCGGAGCGGGGCTAGCGCGGCCCTGACAACCTTCGTGAAGGTGCGAGGGGATGGGGCAAGACCGAAGGGTAGGACCTTGTACTGGTAAGCATGGCCCTCGAAACAGAACCTTAGAAAGGGTCTGTGTCTCGGTACCACTTCTACCTGAAAGTACGCGTCCTTCAGGTCGATTGTTGCAAACCAATCTCCAGGGCGGATGCACGGTAGAATGCAGCGGACCGTCAGCATCTTGAACCGGTACTTGGCCAGGTGCCGGTTTAGACGCCTCAGATCCAAGATTGGTCGCAGCCCGCCTGATTTCTTGGGGACCAGGAAGTATAGGCTGTAAAACCCTCGTTCCATATCGGCTGGGGGTACCGGCTCGATCGCACCTTTTGTTAAAAGGGCATCGATCTCCTCGCGCAGGAGTGAGGCGCCTGTTCGTGGAACAGGAGTGTGAAACACACCTCGAAACCTGGGGGCGGACACGAACTGAATCGTGTAGCCCTGCCGGATGGTCCGGACCACCCACTGTGAGACCCCGGGAAGCTTCCGCCAGGCTCCCAGGTAAGCTGACAGGGGTCGTGGTCGGAACGTGCCGATGGTCCCCATGGCGGGGCCGCCCGGAGGCGGACTTGTGGGCGGAATCACCAGGGAAGGACCCTGGGAGATGGTCAGATGAGGGCAGGGGTGGGGTGCCCCCGCGCGCTCTGCCATGGCCAGCGGGGCTCGGGCCCATGTCGGGGTCTTCGTCGGAGACCGAGGAAGAGGAACCCCAGACCGTCAGGCATGCGAGTCCGCTATTCTCGGGTAGGAAGTGAGTTCTATCTTTGACACAATAGGTGCCACCGTCCCGGAGGACGGCAGCGAGGAGTGTGTGGTGGACCCCCAATGTCGATGACCAGACCCAAAGATGAGCTCGTTTCCTCCCGAGTCGCCAACCTCAGGGGCGCTTCTTCGTGGAAGCCCTCGTCTGCCGTCGAGAACCCTCTGAGGTTGACTGCGACTTTCGTCGTGTGGGGGTCTCCCTCGGACCAGAGGTCGAAGGCTGAGACCGTGACGAGAGTCGCTCTCTTTGGCGTCGCACAGGCGGAGAGGGGTCCGGCACAGAAGCTGCAGGAGCCCGCCGCTTCCGACGCGGGACCATGAGCTCACCCAGACCCTCCGCCTGTTTCCTGATCGTGGAGACCTTTGACGCAAAATTGTCCACGGCGATGCCAAAGAGGCCATCTTGGGAGACAGGTGCATCCAGAAACCGAGTTCGGTCATCGGGAAGCATAGGGGCCTGCTCCAACCAAAGATGGCGCTCCTGTACCACGAGAGTGGCCATCGTGCGACCGATGTTCAGCGCTGCTGATTTTGTAGCACGAAGCGCAAAATCAGTGGCTGAGCGTAAGTCCATTATGGACTGTTGGTCGCCACCACCCTGGTGCATGTCACGGAGGACCTTGGCCTGAAAGACCTGTAAGGTCGCCATGGCATGCAGCGATGCAGCAGCTTGACCCGCAGCCGAATAAGCTTTCGCCATCAGGGCAGACGAAACTTTTTCGGCTTTGGAGGGCACACTCGGACGAGATCGCCAAGCGGCAGCACTGCCGGGGCACAGGTGCACCGCGACAGCCTGCTCCACCTGGGGAATCGAGGAGTATCCCCTAGCTGCTGCACCATCCAGAGCGGTGAAGGGGGAGGCGCTAGAAGCCCTGGCAGACAGGGGAGCCCGCCAGAATTTTGTAAGCTCCTCGTGCACCTCCGGGAAGAAAGGGACCGCGGGAGCGCGGGGGACGGAGCCCCGGCGCTTACCCAGGAACCAGTCATCCAGCCGCGACGGCGCTGAGCTAGAGGGCGCAGGCACCTCATGCCCAATTGCGACCGCGGCTCTGGAGAGCACCGCGTGAGCATCGAGCTCCGGCTCGGCCGAGACCCCGGAGGGTGGCGGCGCTGAGCTGGAAGAACTCGAAGATCGCGCCCCTTCCGATGCTGCGATGGATAGCAGATCGTCATCAGGATCACACGAGGGGCCGGGTAACGCCGAAGCGCTCTCCGACTCATTCGCGGACCAGACGGGGAGCACGCTCGGCATTTGGGGGTGGTGCGAGGAGTCACCTGACACCGTTTGACCCAAAACATCCGGGGAGAAAACAGCCGGCTCACTCCGGTTCGTAGGAGCGCCAAGAGCCGAAGCTCCGGCGTCCTCTTCCTCGAAGAAAGACCGTCTGTATCTCAGCGCGCGGCCCGGCAGAGCGTTGCAGTGCACACACTCTCGCCTCACAAACGCTGCGCAGGCGTGTTGGAAGCCCAAACACTCCACACAGCGCTCATGACCGTCTTTCGACGAGATAAATCCACCGCAGTTAGGAGTAATGCACGTTTTGCTCATCGTGTCGTGAAAAACGGACAGGATTATGAGAAAACGTCTGAAACACTGGACAGGCTTGCCTGAGAGATCTTCGAGGTGCTGGCGTTTTGGTGGCGTGCTATTCTGGGCTAGCAGAGGTCAACACCAAGTATGCCGAGAGGTAAGCAACCTACTGATCTTTCAAGCGAAAAGAGCGTCAAAGTTCAGGAGAGAGAGTCTCACTCAGTCAGCTCCGAAGGAAAATTGCATACTGAGGCTTAGGCACGCCCGGCTTTATACCCGGCTGATTGCTAATCAATCACCTTCGCCTGCAAATTAATTTGCCCGTTAATATGTTCGTCAGTCGCTCTCACGGTGATTCGCTCCCATTCAGTCGGTCTAATCCAGACTAACGTCTCCGGGACCGACTGAAAGGGAACAAGCAATTTAAAAAAAAACATCTTGAGTGTTGCCATGCGACCACTCTACTTACAGAGAAGAGGAAAGATAAGCCAAAGAAGCAGAACTAAAGTTTCTCTTGGTGTGCCATCATGCATGCACGATCATACGTGATTCATTTATATTTTTTATATTTTAGATATTTTCAGAGTAATATAGTACATTTAATATATAGTATAATTTAATGAATGTATACTGAGAAAATCTATATTCATCATGCTCACTTTGTGCAGGGTAGTTTTGTGTTGTGAGCCACTTGAATTTAAAGTGAATAAAATAATGACAACTACACAGTAAAATCCTAAGAGTTAAATTAACTCTACTCGGAGTATATTTGGTCCCACTCTATATAGAGTTAATCCGACTCTGAGAAAGAGTAATTTAATAATTATTTTCTTCATATTTTTCCAAATCTGCATGGAAAATGCAAACTAAATATGAACTATTCGGAGAGGGACCAAGTCCACTCCAGAAAGAGTAAAAACAGACAAAAATAGACTGTTTAGTTCAAATAGACTTATTTAAATAACTCTCCTTCAGAGTTGGTTTAACTCTATATAGAGTGGGACCAAAAACACTCTGAGTAGAGTTAATTTAACTCTTAGGATTTTACTGTGTAGTGCTGTGCAATTAATCGCAATCGCAAAAAAAAAATCGATTTAAACATTTTTAAACAACATCATATCATTTTCTGATGTAAAATGCTTTGCAGTACATTTTGTCATTTTAGAATGTTTATTTCTAATTCTGTAGTTAATTTGGTGAAAGTAACTCAAAAGTAAATTAAGAATAATGCAACTTATTACAATTCTGAGACAGTAATATTGTACTTAAATAACAGTAATAAAGTAATCTGCAATGGTTTACAGTTTGTAAGTAACTTGCACAACACTGCCGATTAACACAAATGATATAGTAAAAGATGCCAAGGGTCAAAAATCAAGCAATTTCCAACCATTCAAAATCAGTCGAAGAAAACACGGCGGCGTACGATGGCGTACATGACCAATGAGTGGCCCCGTTTGATGTCACATGGCTATATTTTCAACTAATGCAAATCTGTGTAAATGATGAATGAAATCTGCAGATGATTGCAACAATGTATCAGTTGTTTCTCTTGTTCCAGTCCAAATGAAGCGAACTAGAGGTGTGAAGAAAGTCTAATAACAAATGTTTTTGTTCTCTCTCAAGCCACGAGTCACATATAATGTAGGGTTGGGTTGATGGACAATGTTATCGAGCAATGGCCAATAAACATCGCAATGCTGAGCCACCATCGCCCATCGCACCATTGCCACCTCCCCCGTCGGAGCAGCCACTCGTAAACAAAACGCTGCTTGTGTATGATGTTACTGGACTGGGGTTTACTGTGAGTTTGTTTATAAACTGCAGATTTGGGACTTGTAGTTCAGGAATTTCAGTATAAATAGAACGGGATGAAAGTTTCTGTCTGCCACCCGGGTTAGAAAGGGACATAAAGTGCATCGAGGGGTTTTGTGTATGTCTCAACACAAGCTAAAAAATCCACCATAAACGTAGAAATAACAAAACGCTTCACGCAGTTCAGTGAAGAGAAGCTGTGTATGCCGCGAGTGCTGCATGACGTGCTCTCGTGCAGTTTGCGTGAGATAAAACTTATGAACAAAGCTTGGATGCAAATATAATAAAACCAGGAACATGTTTAATCTTTTCTAATTGTGTTTCCTTGACATAACTGATTTCAGGTGTTTTGTGCAATGCTGGGTTGGTTAGCGTAACTGCTAATATTGTTGCGTCACCATTTATTAGGCAGCAATGCTCTCTTGGATCTGTTAACATTGTTTTATGTTGGACATCATTGATGCCAAAATTGCTTGACATATGAAATACCAAGGTTTAGATTATTCCTTGTGTACTCCCTTATTTTTGTTCAAACCAGTTTGATATTCAAATTAGTCAGATATTAGGGTTTACTTCAAAAATCACTCTGGGGTCAAAACATCGCTTTTCCTTTAACTGAACAGCAGTTTCAAGCACATCGAACTTAGCAAACTTCTTAACGTTAGTTATGTAAATTATGTAAAAGGTAAATAAAACCCCACCAATAAGTGTGAATAATCCTAAATGCTAATAAAGGGATGTACTTTGTAAGTAACATTCATTTCATAAACTGAAAAGGTTAATAGGGGAATTTTTTTTAAAAGGTCCATTGGGGGGCGCTGATTAATACACTTCAGTGAGTAACAATTCTAGTTGGGCCATTAAATCACATTTAGATTTAGACAAAAATATTTTCAAATGTATGGGTCATTGGTAAAGACCAATGATATATATTCAAATAACAACCAATATGGAGAAAGCTATTGTGATTGTGTTTTGAAAATCAGTTCCTCATTAAAAATGCACCTGAATCGTGACTTTGAATCATATTTGAGTAATCTTTGAATCTCCTGCGGTAGACATTGTGGAGTGCTAAAACACACTGTTTCGCGAAGCCCCAACCTTATCGCGTAGCTCCGCCTCTGTCCCCCATCTGCTGCTGCACCGCTCCTCCCCCTTAAGCTCCGGCAAAGACCCGCATCTACGGCTGAGGGAGCTACTGTTAGCAACAGCTGGTCTCACTACGTGTCAACGAAGCTCCTCGTTCAGAGTGCTTTCTCTATAGTTCTCCGGATTACAAAATGACTTCCACAAGGAGATGTATGTTTGGATGCCAAGAGCCTTCTCTTTACGCTTCCCAAGGATGACACGCTTCGTCAAAAATGGTTAAAAAGCTTATGTATTATTTCATACCAAAACATAGTTACATTTTGATGCATATTTTTAATTTCCTAGTAAAATGTTGCCACAAAATGGTGTAAATTTACAAGAGGATATTTACCAAGCAGACACATCTTGAAAAAGTCTCTGTACTTGCTCCGGTTCCACCGAAAACTCACTTTCTGGGTCCAACATAGGATCATGTGCATAGGATTCTACAATATCCTCCGCTGCCATTTTGCAAAAACATGATTTTAATGTTTTTACAATGAAAATGTAGCAGCAGTGCGCATGGAGTATGACACACTGAAGGGGGCGTGTCGGAAAGAAGGAGGGGGATCTTAAAGAGACTGGTGAATATCAGGGCGTTACCCGCAGCCAAGATGCCAAGTCAAATTTCTATGAGGTTGTTTATGACAAATACAGCGATTACAATCCAACTGTAGGTAATTCTGTTACTTGAGTGTGCTATAAAACGACACGATATGCCTGAAAAACATATAATACCACCTCTTTAATAAAAAAAAGCTAAGTTTTTAAAAATAGAAACCAAAGACTCTATGTTATAAAAGCACTTGTGTTCACGGGAAGAGTCATTGGTTCTGCTCAATGAAGCCATGATCTAAAGCTTGGGATTAAAACAAAAGGCTGTGTCAGGCTTTCAGTGTTGTCATGATTATGACCCTTGACCCACATCTGTTCACATGTTCCGCTGTGGATATCGTGACATGGGCTTTTTTAAGCAGCGAGAGATTTAATGTAACCCGGCTAGATTTAAAACACACCCGTCCTAATTCCTGGGTGCTCAAGGTCTCTCATAAATCAGTGTTTGTGTGACACCTCGGCTGATAGCTATGAAAACCGCAGCTCAGAGCAAATGTATGACACACGTCAGCTCAGGTGAGGAGCTGTGTGTAATGAGAGTTTGAGTCGTGCATGTCATGAGCGCTCCTGTTACACGCTGCAGGGGGAAACTTTATGTCTCCACAACTCCAGACACGATCTCCACTAAATCTGCAGACAGCAAAAGAACCATTGTCAAAGTTCACCAAATATTCCTATGCCCAAAGCTTTACACAAGAATCCAGATTTGGCACAATAACACATTGGCAAGATTCAACTGCTTCAGGTGTTGAATCTTGCCCATGCAGCTTACTGTAGATGTGTCCTGTTCACTTGACCGTTTATTTGGGAGGTGTAACAAGACAATAGTTCATTTACCTCCTGTAACTTTCACACCCAGAGAAGAGTCGATGAGAGAGGAGTAAAGAGACAGATACACCAGGAATGTGTTTAAGGAGGATCTGTGTTTGCTCTCTCTCTCTCTCTCTCTCTCTCTCACTCACTCACTCATTCTACCCTCAGGGCATCAGGAATTGGGTTTCGACCCTGACATCACAGGTCAATCACAAGGGAGGAAGGGGGTGGTTTGGTTCTCTGGTAAAGCCGAATGGTGTTCCATTAACATGTTCTCTTTGATACTTGGCCCCTGGCTGGAGACATGGAACATGACGCTCTTTAACAGTACAAATACTGTAGAAAAATCTCTGCCCTTATCTAAAGCACAAACTTTTGCTTTCAAGATTAAATTTTTTCTTGAGAACAAAATGACATGTTTCATGTCATAATTAAATAAACTCCAATCATAATAAAAACAAAGAAAAGAAACCAAGGAAAGCAAAATAAAACAACAAATAACTAACAGTAATTGGATAAAGTAAATAACAGGGAAAGGGAACTTTAAGTTATGTATTGTGATACTAAGCTTAAGGCAATAAATGAAACAATGGTCACAGGACTGCACCAGAGAGGTATGTTACACGAGGTTATAAGACAATCAATAGTGTTTTTGTTAGGGAAATAATGAAACAAACTAATATAAAGCAATAAATCAACAAAGGACATATATAAACAAACTAATAAACAGAAACAAATGAGAGAGCTTCACTGCAAAACATATTTAATCTACATTTTTTTCAACGAAGACTCAAGATTCTCAGCAGTCACTAAACCAAATATCTTCTATGAGGACCAATGACTCAGTAGTCGAAGACTCATGACTCTCAGCAGTCAATAAAACTAATATCCTCAGCGAAGACAAAGGACTCTAAATAGTCCAAGACTCATGACTCTCAGCAGTCAATAAAACTAATATCCTCAGCGAAGACCAAGGACTCTCAATAGTCCAAGACTCATGACTCAGCAGTCAATAAAACTAATATCCTCAGCGAAGACCAAGGACTCTCAATAATCCAAGACTCATGACTCTCAGCAGTCAATAAAACTAAGATCCTCAGCGAAGACAAAGGACTCTCAATTGTCCAAGACTCATGACTCTCAGCATGCCAAAAAAACTAATATCCTCAGCGAAGACAAAGGACTCTCAATAGTCCAAGACTCATGCCTTTCAGCAGACAATAAACCTAATATCTTCAGCGAAGACAAAGGACTCTCAATAGTCAAAGACTCATGACTCTCAGCAGTCAATAAACCTAAAATCCTCAGCAAAGGCCAAGGACTTACAATAGTCCAGGACTCATGACTCTTAGCAGTCAATAAACCTAATAACCTCAGCCAAGACCAAGGATTTACTATAGTCCAAGACTCATGACTCTCAACAATCAATAAACCTAATATCTTCAGCAAAGACAAAGGACTCTCAATAGTCAAAGACTCATGACTCTCTACAGTCAATAAACCTCATATCCTCAGTAAAGACCATGGACTTACAATAGTCAAAAACTCATGACTCTCAGCAGTCAATAAATCTAATATCCTCTGCGAAGACCAAAGACTCTCGCTAGTTGAAGACTCATGACTATCAGCAGAGACTAAATCTAATATCTTCCACAAAGACGAAGGACTCTTATTAGTCGAACACTCATGACCCTTTGCAGTCAATAAACCTAATATCATCCGAGAAGACCAAGGACTCTCAATAGTTAAACACTCAAGACTCTCAGCAGTGACTAAACCTAATATCTTTCACAAAGACTAAGAACTCTCAATTGTCAAAGACCCATCAATCTCAGCAGTCACTCATTTAAACTATAGAGTGTAAAAAAATATGGATGACAAGACACCACCTACTGGTCTGATATGATTCAAAAGTGAGTGTAATATGAAAGCTGCCTTGGCAGTCAGAGAAGGAGTAAACATGCGCACACACGACTTTCGACACGATGGTTGCCATGCTCTGTCAGTCTGTCTTGAGCCAGGCTTACGCACACCCCTCTCACACACAGCCCTGTTTATACTCATTTTGTAGGTAGAATCAAGAATTTCAGAATTACTTACGATGACAGCAGTTAGTCAGCTCAGTTCAGTATACCGGTCAATCATATCTGTAAATCACATGGCCCCCACAAGAAAAGTCTTAAAACAAATAAAAGAACTATGGAACTTTGTTTAATGTATAGAAAACCTCAGTTTGGCTTTTTTGATAGACTTGTGCTGGTCAGAATTCATTTTCTGGGGGCAATTGCCACCAGTCTGATTAGAATTAATAACCTATGCTAAGCTAACAGCGCAATCAACAGATCTGAAGAATGACTAAATACTTTCCAAAAATGGTAAACACTATTTAATATCGTGTGGGAAGATGCAGAAAAGGCATTTGTATAAAAAAATATGGAATGTCTGCTTTAAATAAACAAAAGCAAGTAATGTTGAATTTCCGATCAGTTAGCAACATCTCTGAAACAATTAACCCCCCCCCTGCTGTTCCCATAGCAACAGGGTCACCAGAGAATGAGCCCTGACCATCTGCCTGTGTCTGAGTGAGTGTGTGTGCGGGTGTGGGTCTGAAGGAGGAAATCTGGTCTTATCGTGAGTTTCTGGATGTGTTAGCACGTGTTTGTCTGTTGTCTGCAAAGAGCAGGCTACTTTTCAACCAGAACTGCTCAAACTTTACAAAATTAATGTTTAAAAGTTTATACTCTATTCTTTCAAATTCACAAGATTCCTCTAATTATGATTGTGTCAAACACAAAAAGGAGACTTAACCAGCTCTTCAAATCATCCATTTTCATAGTCAAGCCAAACACACACATCATAGACAAAGATGAGTGGTCCATAAATGATAAATGATCTTTCGACAAGCAGAGTTTGAGCCAATCACTGCAGATAATGACTAAATGAGCATACTCCAGACATGACCCCTGCTGGGTCTGAATGTCTGGTTTTCCCCTGACCGTCTCATCTAAATCACACCTAGATTCCTGTGCTTTTATCTCGGGGTGCGCTTTGGAACAAAATACACATGCTCCACTATTTGGTCTTGTCTTAGATGATGCATTGTGACATATAGTGTAGAACTTTAATAATTCCTTGTATAACATTGTAAGACATAACATGTTAAGTAATTATTATTATTATAAAAGTTCCTATAATTCTACATCAACCATTGAATGGTATTTAGATGTTTGCATGAGCACTCTCATAATAAAGTGGAATAGATTTAGAATTTTTTTGGACATTTAGTAGAGGTCATATCTCATGATGATGTGAGTCCCCTGGCCACCACTGGTGGATGCCGTGCCCTAGGTTTCCTGCAATGTGCTCTTTTTCCTCTTGCTGCTTCTCTTCTATATTACTTTATACAGAGCATGTGGCGCATTAAGCCCGCCCACTTTTGGAATTGGCTTTGACAACCCAGTGAGACACACCCAAAACAGGATATCACTTTCTGTTAACCATTGTGCATGTGCCAATCGCACGGGCTGTTTAGTATGAAGCAGGAATGACATGACCTTCGTATTGATTCATTTTGATTTCAAATATAATGTTTACTTTTCAAAAAGGTTACTAGCTTTGATATTTTTGGTTTCCAACAAACATTCCAAAAGTTATGACACATAATTTGCAACCTAAATAAAATAAACATGTGAGAAAATGAGCGATTGTGTCATTTTACAGACCCCAAATAGTTGCTATTAGAGCAACCTAGTGGTAAAAAGAAGGAATAGCCATCATAAGTTCAATACCTGTGATATGGCATGTGTTTTTCAAAGTTCTGCACAAAAAAGCTCTTGGAGCAATGTATAAGGTTTAGGAAATGTTTGCCTGTTTTTTTATAATAATATATATTAAAAACTTTATATTTTGAACTTTATAATAATAATAATAATTTTAACATTGTTTTGAACTTCTCTTTGCTTTTGTTTCAACACAATAAAAAATAAAAACTATTGGCTCTCAATTTTGCCGTACAAAACTGACAATTTTTGTACAATTTCAGTTTTTTTGTGGAATTATTGAGTAATGTAACAAAAAAAATATTTGTTAAAAAAGAAGTTTGAGTTGAAAAATTATATCAAACATTACCACAAAATAAGACCAGAAAAAAGTGCCCTAAAAGGATAGTGAGATAACTGAAGATGTCTGTTTCTGTTGGAAACCATCCCAGTGTCTGCTAAGTGGCAAAAAAGACCCTCATGTTTCCATGGCTACGCCAAAATCAAGACAAAGATGTGACACACAGAACGCAACACCAACACAATCACCAGCTGCAGCAGCTTCAAGGATGGAAGCGCTCTTTTTGAGCTTGCAGTTCTTCACAAAATAAATCCAAAAAATAGGTTTAATCCCACTCAACTCAGCACTTGAACGTTTGCAGTTTATTAGGTAATTTAGGTCGAGAACCATGCCCACCCTGTAAAACTCACCCTAGTACCCCAAGAAAGAATAGGGATCATCATGCTCCTGCATACCAAATTTCATGAACTTCCCAAGAGGACTACAGTTGGTGTGTGCTTCCTACATTGCCTACATTTCAAAGGATACCACTCACCATAGGTGTGGACTATGTATTTAATTGCGACATGTTCCTCCTGATGACATTGTCCTCCAAGGATATCTATATAACGAACGCTCTGCCATATAAGAGCCAAGTATAGTCCGTGTGCTACAGCGCTAATGCTAGCGCTTTAGCTTTTATATCACATGCTAGTTGTCAATAAACCCTTTGAAATCTTTTTCAGTACTCCTGTCTGATCTGCACTGTCATGGGAAATGTGACATTTATACTCTTCTATACAAGAACTATAATTTATTTTACCCTAAAAAGAGTGTAAATTAGCCCTATCAATCTCCAAATTAACTCTCAGCAGGAAAATGTGAGCATCAACAAAATACTGAGAGAAGAATAAAGAGAGGGAAGAATTTTTGCATGAGTGATTTCCTTCAGTCACAAAGAGAGGCGTAATCTCTCCTGTCAGACTCACAATTGACTTGAATCAATCCAGACTTCTGCTGACACTAGAACATTCTCCAAAAAATATTGAGTGCTCTCTGAGTAACCATGCAAGAAATCATTATAATAATAATTATGATAATATGATTTAGCATGTTAAGGCAATGTCCGAACAAACACAGAGTTTTTTTTAAACAATGTGTACAAAAAAAATGCTTTTGTCCATGTGAAAATACAAAACCCCATTAAAAGCTGTAAAGAGAAAACCAGCAGGTGGCAGTCGATCACAACGTTAAAATGAATATTCAGCATTAAGTTTACAAAAACATAGGTGCCTCAGTTTGGCAATCAAATAGGAAATAAATAGCAACACAGTCCATGTTTCATCCGCAATTAGACTTGGTCTTTGTAAAAAAAAGCAATGAGGCCAAGAACATGACAACAATGGCAAACCCCACCTCCGAATCTCAGGAAACCCTGTTTGCGATGTCTATATGTTCAGGGCGTCCCGAAAGAACATACCTTGGCCGGGGTTTTCAAAAAGGCACTTTACATGAAAACGATGCTGTTTTTGAACAGCATGAAGAAAAATCACTGTCAACAGCCACATGTAGACAGGGCCTAAGGTGACAATTGTAAAGTGCCTATTTCTTGTAAGTAACATTTGATTATAAGGGTGCTTTGCTTTCACACCTCTAGTTCGTTTGACATATTCGAAAACTGACATATTGCAATTGTCTGCAGATTTAGTCGTCATTCAAACCACACTGATCGCTCTGGTCTGCACTAGTTGAAAATACAGCTCACATTGTGCATACACCACTCTTTGGTGACATACATCATTGAACTAGCCACAATACTCGGTTTATTCTGAACTGAATCATATGACACCCTTGGTTCAATATGCACTTGTGTATCGTGGTTTTCGGTTCCTCATTTGAATTCCAACATATATTATTATTCCAACACTCTTAGGGAACTTCTTATTTATGGATGTGAACCCATTTCAAAAGCAAATAGCCAATCAATGAACTGTTCCTTCTGTAAATATTGAATCAGAGAGCACTAAAGTTAGAAGAGTGGGGGACTTCTCAGATTTCTCTCTAAGTGGGGCCAGAGCAGAGCTCAATCACTCAGCAATATGCAAAGGTCTTGTTTTAAACCTGTGATTTGTAGATATTTCAGTTTTGTTGTCGATATTGATAAAGATGGTAGAATTTAATCAGATGTAATTATGTAAAAAGCAACACATGAAACATGAGTACTCATATGCGCTGTCATCACCTAGCACTGTCTGCGAGCGGATTCGAGTGAGTCAAGCAAACAGCGCAAGAGACACTGGTGACCCATTCAACCAGTTATACCCAACTAATCCAAAGTTATGCAGCACTAGTATATACGGAATACTGCGCTGTGGTACGTACTAAGTTTTCTTTATTTTGTTTATTTTATTGTTTATTTAAAGCATCCATTTTGAAGACCTGTTTTGATATTTGATTTAGCAAAAAAGGGAATTCTATCAAACACCTATTTTTATTTCTTCATGGGATCTATAGGAATGATGACTAATTTTCTTGTAATTGTGATTACAAACAGTGGTGTGTACCGAACTGTGAGTTTTGTGTACCGTTGCCATCCCTAGCTTTAGTAGTATCTATCCATTGTTTGCTGTTTCGTTTTGTATCTTACTGGTTTTGTGGTGACCTTCAGTTTCAGGAAAGGCACCATGAATGAAATGTATTGTTATTAATAGATGTAAAAGATTCAACATGAAAAAATTAGCAAAGGCCTGGCATTGGAGCAAAGATAAGGTAAATAAATGGTGAGAAATTAACCTGTTAAGACCCACCGTCCCGCTCATGTGTCGGAAATGACACGTACACAAAGATCGCATAATTCAGGGCTCTAGACTAACTTTTTGCACTGGTTGCACTGGTGCGCCTAAATTTTTTTCTTAGGTGCACCAGCACAAAAGTTAGGTGCACCCAAATTTTCAACTGCATCACATTTAACACCGCATTTCCACAAGTTCACTTTTTTTTAGTTATCTATTCATTTATTTTTTTTAAATCACTGTCCATAGACAATATTGACTTGTAAATGATTAACTAACAACCTGGTCAAAATAAAGTTCTTTATTTGAAGCACAATTCCACAAGAAAGGTAACTAAAACTTACTGAAAAGGTGTTTAAAGTGCTTTACTGAGCTGAAATTTAAACTTTAAACTGATTTTGGTCCCCAAGAGCAGCAAATACAAATAAAAACGATAATACCATTTACTACCCAGATCAAGAGTTTATAATGCAGCCTATTTATTTACTTCTTTTGCAATATTGTAGGCAACGTTAAACTTAATTCTCATCTCGGCCTCGTCTGATCTGTTTGCAGCTGCCTGCCGCTGTAAAGGTACGTTCACATCGAACGCGGTTCGCGCGGTAAGCGCGGAGGGTTTCCATGTTAAGTCAATGTAAAGACGCGTTTGCGCGCGTCTGAGGCTTCAGCGGCGCGGTAAACGCGAATTGAGCGGCGCGCTTGCCGCGATAGGCGCGTATTGAGCCGCATGAATGGGTGATACGCGTGTTGTGAGCCGCGCGCAGGAGGCGGACCGGCCGTAGACGGAGTTTCGTTTTTTTTACCCCTCGAACGACGGGTCGCACCGGTGCAACCTCTGATTTTTTTTAGTCGCACCATTGAGAAATTAGGTCGCATATGCGACCAAATTGGTCGCACTCTAGAGCCCTGTAATTGCACCCACTATTTTTAAGCAAAATTTGACAAACTATATATCATTTGAAAGCTGAATTTCTCATGTTTCAGGCGTTATAAAGCATTATAGGTTTAACACACCACAGTGACAACAGGACAAATACTCAAAAAGAGGGGTGGGTGTAACAGGTTAAGATCATGAGCCAAATATCCAACACTCCACTGAAATATTCAGCCATTCATACAACACATACAAACTTACACAGAAGGATCATTTTAATCCGTCAACAGCATTATTTATTCAGTCCTAATGCGATTATGATAAGTGTGGTTCAAAGGAAGGGAACAGCTTGACACTAATGGTTTGTAATGGCTGCTTTAAGCTAGTTAACAGAGAGATGAGGTTTCTCTAAGGAATGTTGTGGCACAGGATCAATGCCATACATAGCATTGATTTCACTGAATAGGCTCGTTTTAAATTTAAAAAGAAAATGTGACCAGCTGCTCATCCTGTATGCACATATACACTTCATTCCATCATTGATGTTGAACCAAACACAGAATAGACTGTCAGATATCTCTTCTCTGAGGATGTAACTGGAGTACCTCCTCATTGGTCAGTCACTATGTCTAAAATGTGAACTTTAACTTAGTAGCTACCAGAAGTGTTGCACTTGTTTATTTACCCATTTTTAGGCTCAAGCTAACAAGTAGGTGTATATATATATATATGAGGAAACAGTCCTGCTACATCTGCCCAATCGCATCTAACCAATCAGGAAGCTGTCCTTTATCACCTACCTAAACACAGCTGACCAATGAGGAAATAGTCCTGCTACACCTGCCCAAAGACAGTTGACAAATAAGAGAACTGTCCTGCTACACCTGCTGAAAAAACTCATCTGACCAATAAGGAAACTGT
>SRMA01025638.1:23669-54991 GCA_007224835.1 Danionella cerebrum
CCAATGAGGAAACAGTCCTGCTAGACCCTCCCAAAGCAGCTGACCAATGAGGAAACAGTCCTGCTAGACCCTCCCAAAGCAGCTGACCAATGAGGAAACAGTCCTTCGTCACCTACCTAAACACAGCTGACCAATGAGGAAATAGTCCTTTTACACCCACCCAAACACAGCTGACCAATGAGGAAATAGTCCTGCTACACCTGCCCAAAGACAGCTGACAAATAAGAGAACTGTCCTGCTACACCTGCTGAAAAAACTCATCTGACCAATAAGGAAACTGTCCTGCCATACTCATCCGGAAACTGCTGACCAATGAGGAAACAGTCCTGCTAGACCCTCCCAAAGCAGCTGACCAATGAGGAAACAGTCCTTCGTCACCTACCTAAACACAGCTGACCAATGAGGAAATAGTCCTTTTACACCCACCCAAACACAGCTGACCAATGAGGAAACAGTCCTGCTACACCTGCCCGAACGCATCTGACCAATCAGGAAACTGTCCTGCCACACTCGTCCGGACGCTGCTGACCAATGAGGAAACAATACTGCAAAACCCTCTCAAAGCAGCTGACCAATGGGAAAATGTACCTGCTACACCTGCCTAAATGCATCTGACCAATAAGGAAACAGTCCTGCAACAATTGGCCCAAAAACACAAGACCAATGACGAAACAGTCCTGCTACACCTGCCCAAACACAGCTGATCAATGAGGAAACAGTTTCGCTAAACCTTCCGTTCCAGAGTGTTTTTCGTATCTCGAAGAAAGTTTTACACGTAATAAGCCTAATCCATGCAATGGCTCTCAGAAGTAACAGTATAAAAAATGGAAAACCAGAGAAAAATCAAGTAACTTTTCTTTAATTCTTAAATCTACACATTGTTAAAGTATTAAATGATAATAAAACAGAATAAAGTGGCACATTTGCAGAGTGGGTAGCACTGTGGCTTCCAGTTAGAAGGTTGTCAGTTCGAGGCTCGAAATTTGAATAATCTAAATTCCCCTTAAGTGTGAATGTTGCCCTGCGATGGACTGGCAACCTGGTGTCCTAATGTGCACTGGAGATGGGTGAGTCAAAAAATGGAATTAGTGGGTTGGAAAACTCTGAAGACTCTCAGGACTAGCCCCTTCCGATGCTGCAAGGGAAGGCAGATCATCCGTACGTTGTATGAGGTTCGGCCAATGTCAGAGCACTGCCCGACCTACTCCAACGCCAGACTGGGCATGCATGTAGTGAGCTCGAGCGAGTGGACTGTTGAAAGCCATCCGCGAAGGAGCGTTGTCAGCAATGCACCCCACGTACATCCACCAAAATGCATGTTTCGGAAGAGCATTGCAATACAAACACGTTAATTCTGCATAAGCGCAATGCTGGCGTGCTTGAGCCCAAACACACATAACGCATTTCTCATTGCCATCCTTCGATGGAATAATCCCTTTGCCACCAGGAATACACAAACTCTGCTGATCACGTCTTTAATGGGATGGGATAGCTCTTTCAACAGAGAGACACACTGGAACAGGCTTGGCTGGAGGTCAGGGAGTGTAGCGGTATGGCTTTACTATCAAAAAGCATCAAAACCATTTTCAGAAATAATTTTAAAGTTGTATTGTCGGGAAATCATTCTGCAGCCATCCACAGGGTGGTGGTCACAGCACTTTTTGTTCACTCAGCCAGCCACTTGTTGTCTATAGGGTGATTTTTCACACCAGCCTCTAGTGGCCAGTCAAGGAATTACAGTTTGGTCACTTACCTGGGAGGGGAGAAACCATGATCAAGTAGGTGGTTCACCCAGGGTGAGTCCGAACCATTACACTGAAGGTTTGGTTGACCTCTACAAATTCCCCAAATGTGGGAATCTCGACTGCATAATTTCTGGTAGTGGGAGACTGCGTTCGCGCTCTCCCCTTATGTCATTTTTATGGCTCGGTGGTCTAGGGGTAAAATGCTCACTTTGGGTGCGAGTGATCCCGGGTTCAAAACCCGGATGGGCCCATCTTTAATTATGGTCGCTAGTTCGATCCCCAGCTCCACTAGTAGTCGAAGGTGGGATTAGTGTTGAAACTCTCTCCCTCCTGAGACAACATTACTGTGGTGACCTTGAGCAAGTCACCAGTTACCACAGCTCCCCGGGCTCCGCAGCCATGGCTGCCCACTGCTCCTAGTGTGTGTTCACGGTGTGTTTATTCACTGCTTTGTGTGTGCACTTGGATGGGTTAAATGCAGAGCACAAATTCCTTGTATGGGTCACAATACATGGTCGTAACGTCACTTTCACTTTCTTTTCACAGCTTCACAAGGGAGTGTGTGCTCTTTAGAACATAAATAAATATTTTTTTACAACTGGGGAATAACAATGCATGATAACAGCTGGTGTGATCTGATAATCAGGTTTATTTCTGTCTCTTCGTGGCTCCATCTCATTATGGGATGAGGAGCAGATAATGGTCTTGAAAGGTCAGAGGGCACAAAGAACATTGACTAATTCAATGATTTCCTCATCTGTGTACAGCAGAATAAGCTCTACAGCCTCTTTCCCATCATCATTACCAGTGTGAGCTACTGTGGGAAAGGGCGACACTGTGAAATAGTCTGTTAATAAAGCTGAGACTCATTTCTGAATCCTATTAAACCCAGCATTAGTGAAGAGGAGAGCCGCTCAACAGATAAAGGGAGAGCAGACAAACATAAGAAATCCACCAGCATGGTTGAACAAGTACCAAAGTGCTCCACTCATAAAGGGAATCATCTAATGAAAGTATCAGTTATAGGTATTAGGACTATTACTATTACTGGGAAATAATGTTTTAACTGTCTGTTGAAACAGGGAGGGCAGCCTTTCAGCCTGGTGTCTACCCAAGCTTGTGTTTAAACCCCTGCTGTGACCACATGCTTCATCAGAGCTTAATTCACCACTGAGTGCATGTGCATGCTCATCAGTCACCTGGTTATGTGCAGTAAGCCGAGTATTGGGTTTTCTGTCCTGTCATGTACAAAAAACATTTTTCTGTTAACGGTTTAAAAGAGAAAAAGATCATTTTTGCCTTATAACTCAATTTCTCTTTGCATGTGGTTTTACATGTATGCATGTCTGCAGTAGAGAGCAATTGCAGGATACAGGGACATTACTGTCCGTTGTCCATGAATTCCTTTCATTTTACACGTTTTTACTGCTTTTACATAAAACATGAGTGGTCACTTAAATAGCTCATAAAACGAATCTCTAGATTCACACAGTGCATTCACGGGTACCATTGAAATACACTGACATCTTTGATTTGAGCTCTGATGCTGTTTTACTTTAGACATTCTAAGAAATAAAACACAATATTGGAAAGTAGGGATGCAGCGAAATTTCAGAAATTTCTCCATCAAACACAGAGTATGTTGGCGGTTTGGAAGCACTGCAAAGTTTCAGATGAGGTCAGCAAAGTTGCGATATTTTTGCAATTATTTTTCTTCTGTTTGTGCACTGTTGTTTGGTACAGTAATTTAAAATGGAAGTAAATAATTAGCTATAATTTTTATGCACAATTTTGTTACAGAAAGAAATTTTATTTAGTTTTGTTATTGTTAAACAGCCTTATTACTGTTATTTATTATCAATAAAAGTTTGATAATAAATCATGTTTTTTTAATGAAGCCATTTTCGGTTTCGCTATAAATTTTCAGCCAAGTGCATCCAAAGTGTTCGTTTTCGGCCCAGAATTTTCATTTCGGTGCATCTCTATTGGAAACTCATTTAATGAAGAGTGTTAAATAGATCCAGAGGGGAAATTTAGCACAGAGCACACAGGACATGGACTCTTCTGAGAAGTTAGATGCAGATTTCCAGAATTTCATGGTTTTTATGATCAATCAACAGACTGAAAAAAATGACAAATCTTCTAGTGTTTGCATCATGTTCTTTGTTCATTTAAACAAAACAAAGTAATGCGCACACATAGTTTAACATCCCATAGGCCTTAAGACTGATGGAGTTTTGAGGAAAACAAATACAATCTCTAGGAGTCAACTTCCTAATAATTTTGGAAATGCGATCCATACAATTATATATTTAAGTCTTGGGACCCTACACGTGTGCTGAATTTAGTTTGCAAAGGAAAAAATGGGAGCGCAACATAAGCTGAAACGTGTCAGGTGATGCTATAGAGCCATTTTCAAACCACAATCAGACGCAAATTTTCACCAAATCTGATGTGAGTGAAATTTGTTGACTTTCGAACACGTTTAGACCCTCAAAATGCACTGAAAACTGCAAAACAAGAATGCTCTGAGCAATTACAAATGGGTTCTACGCACCTTCGGCGTTTAAGCCCTAAAACTGTGTACACATCTCAGAGTTCCTCAACTACAAACGTCAAGGCCATATCCACCAGTGATGCGTAGGTCGATCTTTACACAACCAGCACAAAAAAGAGAAAATATTGTACCCAACCTGCTCCTGACACAAATTCTTTAAAAGCAGTAAAAGGTTGTATCTTAGCATCACTGGGCCAGAGATTTAGCCTTGTGTGTTATCTTCTTATCAGTAAATCTGCCGATGACGTGCAGGCCTATGTAAAACTGTGCCTAGAACTATATAAATTACAATTAGGGGTGTAACGGTTCACGGTATGTATTGAACCGTTTCGGTACGGCCTGTTCGGTTCGGGACACTTGCGTACCGTTTCGGTATTCGGTATTTGTATTAAATAATATAAATGTATTATTAGCGCGATATTAAGCGCAGCGGAACCATGTTCCTAGGCGAGTTTCCGCACGGACGCTATTGAGGGACGTGCAGCTGTACTGTGCGACACTCAATAGCGTCCGTGCGGAAAATCGCCTTTGGCTTCCCTGTTAAAATACATAACGGGGATAGACGAGTGGATAAATTTAAAGTTGTATGCCGACATTGTTCCACGGAGATCGGGCAGGCAACACATCTAACATTTTCTACTGCTGGAGATATTGTCACTGCAACCAGATCTGTGCTCTCTTCAGAAAATGTGGATAGGTTAATCTTTTTAGCCAAAAACTTAAAACTTGAATAGTTAGTTTTGTTGATATATAAGCTGAAGCTGTTGCTAGTGTTAAAAGTTTTCAGGTCCTAACTAGTTGCAGTATTTCATTTTTTATTTAATAAAATGTGTTTTTCTTTATAAAGAGTGCAATTTATTTAAAATATCACCCAAATGTGTCACTTTTATTTATTTTATGCAAGAATTCTATTGTGTATTGGCAGCTTTTCAAAATAAAGATTATGTAAGTTTTTATTTTTTTTGTACCGAACCGAATTAACCGAACCGAACTCTCCAAGACACTGTACCGAACCGAATACAATTTTAGCGTACCGTTACACCCCTAATTACAATGTATCTTTATTCTAAATAACCTGACCGATGGTGACCCGAATATCATTAAAATATTTTTGGATGACTATTAACCATGGCTAACCACGGTTGACAACAGGCGCCTGCTCAGTTTGGATCAACCATTGCATCACTTGTACACCAAGTCCAGAAAAAGGATATGCTGTTCCATTTATGTGTGGATGAACAGCGTAACGGCATAGAAAAATTTTCAGTTTTAAGTTAGAAGTCTATTCATGCCCTGGTACAAGTGCCATATGAAGGCTGTTTTAAAGACCAAAAAGGTCCACAAGCACCACTTCATGAATGAATGACACAACTGACAATGAAAATGACACAGATTGTGTCATTCAACGGAAAATGAATGACACAACTGACAGAAAACCAATTTGGGGTTCTGACAAATTTCCCAAGTCTTGAAAATGAGGTTATGGCAGAGCAGTGCAATGCAGTAGGCACCACACTACACTTTGAAGGGCATTCTGATTTGAACAGTAGAGACCTTTAGCAGGATATCAAAAACTTCCCTTACCCACCATCAAAAACCACCTTGAGCTAATCACTTAATGCAATAATGATCTCTCTGAGATCTACCCCAACTTCTCGCCCAGGGCGCAATTCCACGTAGAACCACCACTGTCTGCTACAAACAAATATCTATGATATCCAAACTCAACACACTGTTCATGATGTCGTGAGCCACACATTAGAGACCGAATCCTGATCCTGCTTCTCCTCCGGCCATTAACAATTTATAGCAGCCTTGCAATGTGATAGCTGATGTCACTCTGTACATGTCTCTGTACGTGTCACGTGGTGAGACGTGAAAAACAGAGTGCAAGAATGAGATAAAAAGGGAAACATTAATGCTCCACATTAATCAGAATTATATTTTTCTGAGAGATCATCACAATTTATGTATAAACATGTCAACACTCTGGTAAAACACAAGTATATTTTAAACACTTGTGGAATTTATTCAGATATTTAATTATATAGTTGGTTAACGAAATATATTTGCTAAATGAAGCATTGTTAATGTGATGAGTTCTGCTTCTGTCCTTTCCCTTCTCCTAAAATGTATTAATTGCTTAATAAGCCAGGTTCTTAAATTCCTTCAAGACCGTGTTCATCTACAGAATTCACGCTCACTTTATTTTTACACGGTTTTGTGTCTTGTAAGCCTGTTGGAAAAGTAGCTAGTATAAAGAGGCAAAGTCTCAATCACTACTTCAGCCATATTGTTAGTATCATGCGTTAGCATCCTTAAATCAGCAAGAGTGCATACCCTGCAAAGTCTCTGCTTTTACCACACGCTTTTACTTCATTTGAATGTACTGCCCAACAGCGTTTACCAATTCAAGTACACCTTTTCAAATGGCTCTCTAAGTATCTTTTTTACAAATAACAACACACATTTTAAAAGTTCAACATGTGTTCTTTTGTGCTCACAAGATTGGTTCAACCCACCTGAGAAAGCAAACAGTTGAGAATGCTGCTAACTCTTTATCAGCAAACAAACTTGGCCTAAGTTTAGCGTTCATCTGGCTCTGGCATGCAGCATATGGGCCAAACATGGCCCACACAACATGGGGCCAGATACCTTATATAGTATTTCATAAGTTATTAACCTAACTGTTACTTGGGCAATGTGTGTCCCATGTCCCCGGGTAAAACCAAAAACTGTTATTTATTGTAGTACTTACTCCAAAATGCTAGTTGTGTGAAACATTTCTATATGGGTTACTTTCAAATGAAAAGAATAGGGGTGTAACGGTATGCTAAAATCGTATTCGGTTCGGTACAGTGTCTTGGAGAGTTCGGTTCGGTTCATTCGGTTCGGTACAAAACAATAAGAACTTACATATTCTTTATTTTGAAAAGCTGCCAATACACAGTAGAATTCTTGCGTAAAATAAATAAAAGTGACACATTTGGGTGATATTTTAAATAATTGCACTCTTTATTAAGAAAAACACATTTTTTTTTTAAATAAAAAATGAAATAATGCAACTAGTTAGGATAGATTACCTATCCACATTTTCTGAAGAGAGCATATATCTGGTTATAATATCTCCAGCAGTAGAAAATGTTAGATGTGTTGCCTGCCCGATCTCCGTGGAACAATGTCGGCATACAACTTTAAATTTATCCACTCGTCTATCCCCGATATGTCTTTTAACAGAGAAGCGAAAGTGTTCTCAAACACGAGACCGCAGTGAGGTGAGAGGGTCTTCAAGCTCTGGCTTCTCTTTCGCTTTTGATAAGATTCTCGCGCTCGTGCTCGTCAGTCAATAGCGTCCGTGCGGAAACTCGCCTAGGAACATAGTTCCGCTGCGCTTAATATCGCGCTGATAATACATTTATATCATTTAATAAAAATACCGAATACCGAAACGGTACGCAAGTGTCCCGAACCGAACAGGCCGTACCGAAACGGTTCAATACATACCGTGAACCGTTACACCACTAGAAAAGAACCTATATGAGTATGTATGTTTATATTTGAAACCTAAATGCATATATATGAGAGTATAAATACTACATATAGGCAAAATCACATGTAATTGGCATGTTATGGAATTTAACAATGGCAAATAAGTGGGAGGAGATGGAAAGTATTTACAAGGCCACTTCTTTCTTGTACAAAGATAGTGAAAAAGAAGGAAATGTATAAAAAAAAGTTTGTTTTATTTTGTCAATCAAGCCTTTTTTTCAATTTCAAGTCACTTCCAGATTCACATTACAGCTCATACACATCCACACATTCACCGTTACGTCCAGCAAATGCAATGCAAAATGCATGTTTTCTGTATTGTCTTAACCCTTCGAAGTCTCTGTATGGACCAATCACAATGGCTGTTTTGAACTAAGGAATGATGTGACTCAGCTCTTTAAAGGTTTCAAAAAGGTTATTAGTTTTGATATTTTTGGTATAAAAAAATTAATTAATTCATTTTCAAACCTGCTTATTCCCTTTCGGGGTCATGGGGATCTGCCGGTGCCTATCTCCAGCACACATTGGGTGAGAGACAGGCCCCCGGCCCATTAAAGGGCAACATTCACTCACACATTCACACCTAAGGGGAATTTAGATTATTCAATTAACCTGACGCATGTTTTTGGGATTGTGGGGGAAACCGGAGTACCCGAAGGAAACCCACGCAAGCACTGGGAGAACATGCAAACTCCTTGAACGTGCTACCCACTGCGCCATCGTGCCACCCATGGTTTTAAACATAACAAGAGTTATGAGACTTTGCAAAGCATTAGCAAAAAAATTGGGCGATTGTCTATTTTTTCATCTAGCGATGAAAAGAAGAGATAACCCTTGGAAGACCAATTCCTGTGATGTGCATTTGTTTTTCAAAGTTTTGCCATAGAAAAGCACAATGGAACAAAAAGTGCTAGGAACGGTGTATAAGGTTTAGGGGAGTTTTTTTGAGGATTTTTTATTTTTTAGATTTTTGTTAACATAAAAACTATTTGTTGTCATTTTTTTTATTTTTGCTCTAAAGAAATGGCAAATTGTAACTCTCTGAATTGTATTTTTGTACAATTTCAGTTTTTTTTTATTTAAATTATTGTATAATGTAATAAAAAATATTTGTCAAAAAAATAGCTGGTACTGTACTGAAAAAAAGAAATATATCAAGCATTGCAACAAAAAAGGTAATAGGCACTTAAAAGAGAAAAGTTCATTTAAAATGTATTTATTGGAGCAAATTGTAAAGCAGTAAAAATGCACAAAAAGGCCCTGGACTTCTAAGGGTTAATATGGCTGAAAGGCCATTACAGTCTAAACATATATATATTCTTTGCTACATTTAAACTATTATAGTGTATGTAAATAAATGTGTGCATATATGTACATATAACATAATAAAAACTACCAATTTCATGTCACATGCTTTAAAAATCTACAGAAAATGTATATTAAAACGTATATGTTTATATAAGTTATTTCAGTGTGGGTTATAGCACAGTTGTTTTGTGTTTTGTCTACACAGCTAAATTTTGGTGTTGAAAATGTAGACATCAAAAAATATGAAAAGTTACTTTTTCGGAGTTAATTGTTGACTGTTGGTGTCACATGATCTCCAAGGCTATGTTGTATTTCTGAGCTCAGTCTTTGGTGTTGTTCTAACTCTACCCTTTGATATTATTTGGAGAAAGGTCACCAATATCTCTCGCTGCAGCACTTTTAACACTAAGAACTTGTCAATAGTCAACTCCAGAGTTGGGTTCAGGTGGAATGGTGGATAGCGAATAGTTCCAATCCATCTCTCCCATTTGCTTCCCATTAAAAACTCTAGAGAAAGAGTTTAAGTTTCACTCTATAAAACCATGTTATGTTAAAAGCACAACAACCAAGATTTTGTTTTAAAAAGTGAATTTGCTATGTAAATATAAAGTATGACTATATAGTTCTGCCATGTGTTGGCATTTTAAAAGTGTATCAAACGAGACTCTGAGAATGTTACTGAGCAATTAAACCCAAGCAAACATCTACAATCCGACGGCATCCCCTTTGTCTCCCCCTGAGCTTCTACTTTGTGTCGGCTAAAGTGAAATAAGAGCTAAGCAAACCTTACCTTGATGCCCTGCTGCTGGGTGGTGAGGATGAGCTTGGACTCGTCCAGCAGAAGAACCTCACAGTAAAACTCCTCCTGGACCGAACAGAAGCAGCTCATCATGGGTTGATCCTCCGCAGTCAAAAGAGAGAAACTAGTGTCCTTTTGAGAAAAGCCAACACCCCATCATCTGTCTCTCTCTCTCCTCTTCAACATTCTTCCTTTTCTTCTTCATGCACCTGCATCCAAACGTCCCGAGCGGACCCTGGGATGACCAACTCTCCGGTTCCTCGCGTTGCTGAAAGTAATCCCTCGAGAGCTTTTGGGTTGGAGATGAGTCTTTTTATTGTTTTCGATGTGGTTTTGAGTGGACGGGATTGTCCAAAGCGCCCCAGAGAAACGCCGAGCGTGTTTGGAAGGGACTCACGCTGTCTGTGTGGATGTTGCCAAGGAGTCGGTTCGTCCGAAAGACTCCTCCCTGCTTGAAAACCCTCTTGTGCCATGAGCAGGACTGTTGTGCCACCTGTTGGAAACTCGGGGCTTCCCTCAATCGTAGCGCTAAGCATGAAATAAAAGGAGTTGTTTAATAACCCATTCTAATAATCTTTTCCTATCGGATAAAAAAGTTCATCCTTCTGAGTTGTTTTTACACATTTTCAAAAAAAAACTATGCGCATCTTGGCATTTATTTCCGGTGTTTTTCTCTGCGATATTCCAAACTGCGCAAGATAAACGCACTTAATGACGATTCATTCATTTATTTTCCAACCCGCTTATTCCCTTTTGGGGTCACGGGGGTCTCCTGGTGCACATTTGGAGAGAGGCGGGGGTACACCCTGGACCAGTCGACCAGTCCATCGCAGAAGTGTTTAAATAAAAATATTTAAATCAACTTTAAAATGAAGAGATATCCATTATTTCTGACCACATATGCATTATCTATGTGAGGTCAGTGGAGTAAAGAGTATAGTAAAATATCATACTCAAATAATAAAGTACCATTACTAGCCAAAAAAGTAAAGAAAGTAGAGTAAAAGTATTGGTTATAAACACGTGCTCTTTTAAACTATTCAAGAGCAGTGAGTATTACACTCATCAATTTCACCTTGTACCATACAAATTAAAAAAATGTAGCTCAACTCTGAGAGAGAGGGGGATAAGAAAGGAGCAGATTAAAAAGAGTGAGAGAGACGGAAAAGAGAGACAGAGAGGGAGAAAAAATGAGAGCATGAAAGAAGAGACAGATAGATACACTGTAAACTCTAAAGTTGAATGAATTTAACTTAACTTAAACTTAAAACACAAATATTTTGTATGTGTACTCCAATTATTTTATTTGTTGTACAATCACCATGGCTCTTTTTTGTACTGAAATGTACAAACTAAATGTACTCAAAAAAGCTTGGGACACGGTGGCGCAGTGAGTAGCACTTTGGCCTTTCAGTAAGGAGTGTGTCAGTTCTAGGGTCGCCAGTGACCTTCCTGGAAGGAGTTTGCATGTTCTCCCTGTGCTTGCATGGGGTTACTCCAAAGAACCAGAGTTAAATAGAATGAAAGAGAGAGAAAGAGTGATATAGAGAGCAAAAAACAGAATAACTTCTACATAATTACTCAACTGTTTTCTTGGTGAGTAAGAAACCTGGGAGTTATCTTAGACAGCGACTTATCTTTTAAAAATCACATCAGTCATACCATAAGAACAGCCTTCTTTCAACTCAGAAATATTTCAAAACTTAGAAACATGTTATCGTTATCTGATGCAGAGAAGCTCGTCCATGCATTTATGACCTCGAGACTAGATTATTGTAATGCATTACTAGGCGGTTGTTCAGTATCATTAATAAATAAGTTACAGTTAGTGCAGAATGCAGCAGCTAGAGTTCTAACTAGAACAAAGAAATATGACCATATAACCCCAGTTTTATCATCTTTACATTGGCTTCCCGTCAAATTTCGCATTGATTACAAAATAATGCTATTGACTTACAAAGCCCTTAATGGATTAGCGCCCAGTTATCTATCAAACCTCCTAACACGGTACAACCCCACACGCACTTTAAGATCTCAAAACTCTGGACTTCTAGTAGTTCCTAGAATAGCAAAGAGCACTAAAGGCGGTAGAGCGTTCTCACATTTAGCCCCTAAACTCTGGAATAGCCTCCCTGACAGCGTCCGTGGCTCAGACTCACTCGCCCAGTTTAAGTGTAGATTAAAGACGTATTTTTTCAGTAAAGCCTATACTTAACTCCGTGAAAAACTGCGATCTTACATTAAACTATATTAATATTACATTAAACTATATTAATATTATGAACAGCAGCTACGCTAATTCCGCTCCTCTCTTCTTTTCTTCTTTTCCATACTCATCCGGAGATTCGCGGAGGCTTCGCTCACCATCACCTCACCCTAACAACCAGATCCACCTGGAGATGTTCCGGCGCCCTCTGGACCTCAGCCCACCAGCTCCACTCTTCTTCCAATACTCATCCCGAGGCTCCCGGAGGCCCTGCCCACCAGCTCCTCACCCCAACAACCAGACTCATCAGGAGAAGATCCGACGCCGGGAGGCTCGCCACCAGCCCTCAACCTAACATCCAGTTTCACCTGGAGATGTTCCGGCGCCCCCTGGACCTACACTTAACACAGTCATCTTCTGTTTATACTATATTATCTGTTTATGTTTATATTATTATATCATCTGTTTATACTACATTATCTGTTCATACTACCAGATCATATGTTTATACCATAGTTTATCACACTGCTGTTGTTACCCAAATGAGGATGGGTTTCCCTTTTGAGTCCAGATCCTCTCAAGGTTTCTTCCAAAAGGGAGTTTTTCCTTGCCACAATCGCCCCAGGCTTGCTCATCAGGGACATGTACACCACTTAGTAATTAATTTCTTTTCACTTTGTTGAGTTTAAACTTGTTGGTTTACTGTAAAGCTGCTTTGAGACAATGTCAGTTGTGAAAAGCGCTATATAAATTAAACGAACTTGAACTTGATTAAAACGATAAAAGAAAATAAACAAGCTGTTCTTTCAAAATAATTCTATTTCTTCTCATTGAATTGATGTGATCATATTGAATTGGTTAATAGATTTGTTAGATCTAATTGGGGGGTTCATTCGTCAGAGCCTATGTTCATTAAAATTTCCGTTGATTTCTCAGTAATTTCCCAGAATTTCTTCAGTGGTACCAGTCTGAAAAAAATTAGCAACCTGAGTCAGTAAAGTTTGGATATCTTGGCAAAGTTTGTTGACTATAGCTTACAAGGTCTAGGAGGAGATGCTTTTATAATTTTTTGGCTGACACAAAAAACTAACAAAAATAAGTTGGCTTTGACATATATATAAAAACACTAAACAACAATAGACAGTTAATAGATAATTATACAATAGACAACAGAAGAACATCCCCAGTCCTCTGTATAGTTAATGAAATAGATGACCAATGATTAAAGGGAGATGAAACAGACAAGATAAAATAATGGTTTAGTTTTACGTTTTTCTTCTTTTACTTGACTTTTTCAATATAATCTAGCCACAGGTGTTTCAAGCCAGTAACTTCTGTGCCAGACCAAAGCCCATATAAATAGAGAGGGTTTGCGTCAGGAGGGTATCCGGCATAAAACATGGCAAAAACCAAACATGCAAGTCATCAATTCGATTTCCATACCGGATTGGTCGAGGCCCGGGTTAACAACGACCGCCTCCGGTGTTGTTGACTTACGGGGTGCCGGTGGAAATTGGACTACTGTTTGTCGAAGAAGGAGAGGAGGGAGAAGGATTCGTCGACAGAAATAGAAGAGGAAAGGCAGGAGTGTAGATCTGAGAATAGGGACTCTTAACGTTGGTACAATGACAGGGAAGGGTAGGGAGCTGGCGGACATGATGGAGAGAAGGAAGGTAGATATTCTGTGTGTGCAGAAGACCAGGTGGAAGGGTAGCAAAGCGCGTAGTATTGGAGGGGGATACAAACTGTTTTACTATGGTGTGGATAGGAAGAGAAATGGGGTAGGAGTGATCCTGAAGGAGGAGATTGTAAGGCATGTTTTAGAGGTGAAAAGAGTGTCAGACAGGGTGATCAGTTTGAAGTTAGAAATTGAAGGGGTGATGTTGAATGTAGTGAGTGGTTATGCTCCACAAGTAGGCTGTAAGTTGGAAGAGAAGGAGAGATTTTGGAGTGAGTTGGATGAGGTGATTGAGAGTGTTCCCAGAGGGGAGAGAGATACTGGTGGGAGCAGACTTCAACGGGCATGTCGGCGAGGGCAACAGATGTGATGGGCAGGTTAAGTAAAGGAACCTAGAAGGACAGATGGTGGTGGACTTTGCCAAGAGGATGGCTGTATAGTTAACACTTATTTCTAGAAGAGGGAGGAACATAGAGTTACCTACAAGAGTGGAGGTAGGAGTACGCAGGTAGACTACATCCTTTGTAGACAAGCTAATCTGAGAGAGATCAGAGACTGTAAGGTAGTGGTAGGAGAGAATGTAGCCAGACAGCGTCAGATGGTGTTGTGTAGGATGTTTCTGGTGGTCAGGAACAAGAGGGGAGGAAAGATTGAAAAGAAGACCAAGTGGTGGATGTTGAAAAAGGAAGAAGATTGTGAGGAATTCAGACAGAAGATGATGAGCCACACAATGAAACTTTGGGAAAGAGTAGTGGAAGCTAGGCTAAGAAGAGAAGTGGATATTTGTGAGCAGCAGTATGGCTTCATGCCCAGGAAGAGCACTACTGATGCAATTTTTGCTCTGAGATTGTTAATGGAGAAGTACAGAGATGGTCAGAAGGAGCTGCACTGCGTCTTTGTGGATTTAGAAAAAGCGTATGACAGGGTGCAGAGAGAGGAGCTATGGTCCTGTATGAGGATGTCAGGCGTGGCAGAGAAGTATTTTAGAGTAGTTCAGGATATGTATGAGGTCAAGAAGGTGGAGGAGTTTATGTATTTGGGTTCAACAGTCCAATGCAATGAGGAGTGTGGAAAAGAGGTGAAGAGGCGACAGCAGGCAGTTTGGAGTGGTTGGAGAAAAGTGTCAGGGGTGTTGTGTGGAATTATTAAACAAACTGAATATTTTGGAAATGGACTTTGTGAGGTGAATATTAATTATTGAATTTTTAACAATGAAAAAGTTGGTGAAATGTTTCCGATTGAAATATTCACTACTTAAATATACAACCATGTTAAAATGCAGCGCACTGAAATGCAACCCCTGTAAATACAATGCATTAGAATGTAAGCATTGTTAATTGCAATGCTTATTTTTTTGCACTTGTGCTTACAACAAGCTTTTTATTTCAAACACTTTGGCATTATTTTTGTTCCATACTTGAACCTTAACTGTAAAGATAAAAACAAATACTTCCTTAAACTATTCTCTTATAATCCACAGGGTGTCGCTGTGGGCTCTCCACTTACTGCGCATGCGCAAACTCTGACTCTACAAACAATATGGCGAAGCGTCGAGGGGTCTCAGGCTGCTGGGCAGAAAAATCTCACACAAAAGAGTAAAAGTTTCAAACAAACTCACGGTTTATTCCGTAAACATTATATATCGTTGTCTGTGCCACCAACCATGTGGCTCACAGGGCTTTAACAGGATACGAGCGACAACCTCGAGTTTATTCAGAAGAGGTCGAATGTTTGGGCAGGTAAGTTAAGACTTTAACGTTACATCGCTTCGGTTGTGTTTATATAAACACACTCAACATATATAACGTACACGCAGAGTGAAACACATCGATACATGGTTAAACTGAGTTAGTGGAATGGTAGTGTTTTTCTTAATAGTGTCTGTTGTAAGTTAAATTGTATAAAAGTAAACCGTACTCAACAGCAGAGATTACTATTGTTTTATTGATGTTTTAATAAAGTTTTATTGATCCTCTGTCCTAGACTGGATTAAAAACTTGAATATCTCTTGACAGATGTGTATACTGCTTTCTCAAATTGTCTTAAAAACTGTTAAATGTTATGCTACATTGTATGTTTCTAACATACAATTGATACACATCTGTCATTAAACTCTCTTTAAATTGACACCAAGATAAAAATGCTACAGCATAAGTAGGCAAAAAACAACAAAATTATGTTTAAAACATGGAATTGTGTATCTTCAGAAGGTTCAAGAAGCCTTTGTCTTTCATTAGATTTCCAGTGCCCCCTAAAATATGATTCATTTCAAGGAAGCTCTTGAAATATTGAGGGTGATAAGTACTTTATTTGCATGTTTGATGACATACAGAGAGCAATAGAGCAAAGGCTGTGAATATTTGTGTTTACACAATATCTTGTAGGGTTTTCAAGTTTCCATCCTATTGTATATATTCTATTTTATTGCAGTAACACCAAAATGTCTCTAGAATACAGCTCTGTTTTTTATATGCAAATTATTTCTTGATAAATACATCATCAGTAATTATACAAAAAGGCTAATTTCATACGCAAATTACACACACTGATATATACACAACAAAAGCAAGTCAAATATGCAACGGTTTTGAGAAATTAAGTGCAATAATGGATTCCTTGTCTAGCAAAAATTGTAGTCAAGTCTCTTAAATATCAGATTAATATGTGTGACCTGTACAGATCAATCTGCTTCAAATGTTCTAAAATGGTATGATCAAGCATGATGACATAATAGTGCTTCAAACAACGTTTATTTTATAATAAACAGCTCATGCTTTGTTTTAACATCCCGATAACTCTAGCCAAATATGTTATAACGCTAGTAGTTGACCAGCTAAAAGTGTGTTTGGCTACGTTTTTCTTTAATTAAATTTCCTGCCTCACGCACTGCTGTCAGATCGTCAAATATTCTCCTTCAGGTCATTGTCTTTGTAGACAATTAATCGCCAAAGCCCAAAAACAGACAATTATTCGCCAAAGCCCTAAAACAGACAATTAATCGTCAAAGCCCTAAAACAGGCAATTAATCGTCAAAGCCCTAAAACAGACAATTATTCGTCAAAGCCCTAAAACAGACAATTATTCGTCAAAGCCCTAAAACAGACAATTATTCGTCAAAGCCCTAAACAGGCAATTAATCGCCAAAGCCCTAAAACAGACAATTATTCGTCAAAGCCCTAAAACAGACAATTATTCGTCAAAGCCCTAAACAGACAATTATTCGTCAAAGCCCTAAAACAGACAATTATTCGTCAAAGCCCTAAAACAGACAATTAATCGTCAAAGCCCTAAAACAGACAATTATTCGTCAAAGCCCTAAAACAGACAATTATTCGCCAAAGCCCTAAAACAGACAATTACCGGTAATCGTTATGATCGGCAATGAATCGGCATTTTCGACTTGAGTTTATGATTTCTGAAGTTCTGCTTCTTAATATCATTTTCTCAATGTTTTTGTTCTAATTTGCAACAATTGTTTTGCCCTTTGTTTTGTGTATATTTAAGATATTTTATATTTAAAGTTTAAATGTCAAACTTAAAGATCTTTCAATTATTTGGATTTAGCATTTTTAGTTTACTTTTGCACATAAATCATACCCTGATTTATGGTTTGTGTAGTTCTCAGTAAAACATCCAAGTTAAAGAATTAGTTTTTATCAAGTAATCGACCCCCCCCCCCATCAATGATCAAACTAATCGTTAATTGTATAGTTGTGAAATATATTGTTTTGTTAGAAAAATAATTGTTTTTATCTGCCGAGTTTGCAGTTTACTTCTCATTTTAAAAGATGGCCCTGTTTTCTCCTTAGGGGGCCATTGGTGGATCAATCCTGCACCGCTTGGCACATGCTCTTCACTGGCAGATGGTGAGGAAGATTTTCTTGCTCTTGCTGTGGTGGTCTTTCAAATGAGTGACACCAAGTTGCTGTGATGACGAAACGTTCTGTTATTTGAACCCTTCCCCTGAAGCATAACACAGTTGATGTTTGTTTGCTTTGAACCTTTGAGTCTGCTCTTTCGGTCATTTTATCAGCTGTGGTTTTCATTCACACTGTACCTGTCTGAAGTGGTCATGATCTTTCATGAGAGGTTGAAGAATCATATCAGATGCTTGCTTGATTTGGTTTGAAATCATTGTGATCTATTGTGAAAGTGATATGGGAATATCTAGTGAAAGGCTTACTGTTTTCTGAAACGATAAAACAATAATTCACTGTGACATTTTTGAAGCCTTTGTTTGTTTACATTTTACTTCTGAATAGTGTTCTGAACAATATGTGTTAATTAAATGAGATCAAAATGTCATGCAGTAGGACAAAATGTATTATTTTATAATATTACAGCGCTATTTTCATTATTAAGATCATTATTATCCAAGGAAATGTTTGTTTTGAACATTTTGTTATTTGAATTTAACCTGTTAACACCCACCCCTCTTTTTGAACATAGGTCCGAAAAAGGCATACCCAAAATAAAATGCTGTAACTCTCACATTTATGGGTTAAATTATTGTCCTTGCTAGTTTATCAGGAAAAAGTTAGGAACTGGATAACTTAAACAAATCTAAGGTTATAGATTCACAAACTTTGTAGCAATAGTAGAAAATTACCTCACTTTTTTAAATAAGTGAATGCTTGAGTCCCTGGTGGACTTTTTGACAACACTGAATAGAAGCCACAACTGTGGACCAATACATGACCAAAATCTGTCAAAATGAAGCCAAACATGTGTTTTCCGGAGTGATTTTTATTAAATAATGTCCAGGCGGGCACCATTGGCACCAAATTGGCACTTGGTAACCAAATGAACAAATTGATGTAAATTTGCATTTTTTAAAAAATAGAAATCGATACCACTAGATAAACTACGCAATAAAAAATACTTTTAAAGAAAATGCAAACAATGTAATATGTGTTAATTAAATGAGATCAAAATGTCATGCAGTTGGACAAAATTTATTATTTTATATTATTACAGCTCTATTTTCATTATTAAGATGCATTTTGGAGCAATGCATTTTGTTCGTTGGACAAGTACAATGGTATTAGACACTCGATGATTCAGTGGCTGTGTATCTGTAGAGACATCACAAAAGGTAGGCTTCGCCATTTTGCTTTGTTAGGCCTCTTCCCACAAATTGACTTAATTGTTGTTGCTGTGGTGTGTTAAACCTCTAATGCTTTATATCGCCTGAATTGTGAGAAATTCAGCTTTCAAATGATACATAGCGTTAGGGCTGGGCGATATATCGATATTAAAACATATATCGATATATTTTTAAACGAGATATGAAATTTGACCATATCGCATATATCGATATAGGCTGTGTAGTTCAAACTGCGCTATGAGCAAACTGCTTTAACCCGGAGCTCTCAACACTACTTCGCGCGCCCCTGGCCACGCCCCTCCTCTTTCAGCCACAGAGCGGGGAGGGGCTGGACTCTGGAGCAGACAATCCGCCGGCACTCTTCAACAAACATGGAGGAAGCAACAACATCTGCTGAGCATGCGGAGAAATTAGTTGGTAAACAAAAAAGTAGCTGCTCAGTAATATGGAGATGGTTCGTATTCAAAGTTTCTGATGGGAAACAAAACCATGTCATATGTAGGGAGTGCCATAAAGAAGTTACAGCCAGGGGTGGAAGCACTACAAATCTTTTTCACTATCTAAAACAGTGGCACAAACTGCAGTATGAAGAGTGTGTGAAACTGCGCGCTGCCGAGGCCCCAGCTGCAAGCCAACCACAACCCGCAAAAGCTCCAGCCCCGACACAAAGCTCCCTTCAAGCTTCATTTTCCAGCGGTGTACCGTTGTTGTGCCATATTTCGACTCCCCGGCAGATTCCGACTCCCCTCTTGCGTGAACGCGCATTCAATCACGTGATTACACAGACTAAGCCAATGAGAGTTCACATAAAATGTTTACTCGTGAAAAAGTTTTAATTTTTATTTTGCTTATATGCCGCGTAGATGTCAAATTTACTTGTAACACATTGTTCAACTATAAATATTGTTTAAAAAGTTTAAAAGAATGCGATCGCCTAAGTTGCTTACAGCATTGAATATTTTAATAATTTATGAATGTACAGCATTATGCAAACTTTAGATTTTTATATTTTATTTGCGTATTCAAATATATTTATATTTTATTCCCAAAAACAAGGGAACAGCTGAGTATTGTTTCATCCGGCCAGTTTAAATAAAACTACTTGTGAAATGTCATATTTGGGTTTGACTGTGACTAAACAATTGCTCTCACTTTTTGATAAAAATATCGAGATATATATCGTATATCGATATTCAGCCTAAATATATCGGGATATGACTTTTGGTCCATATCGCCCAGCCCTACATAGCGTGTCAAATTTTGCTTAAAAATAGTGGGTGCGATTATGCGATCACCGCAGGTGTAAGGGGTTAAGTTAAAAAAAATCCATTTATCTGGGTTTTTTGGACCGTTTCTTTCAGCTCTAACTTATGCTATATCAATCCCACATGTAACATGGTAATATGTATTGTATTATTAATAGCAGAGTTTTGTTACTTCAATATTCTAAATCGCCATATTTATAGAGTAAACACTTCATCTTAAGTAAATGAGCTGGAATTCCAGAAGAAGAAAAAAATCGAAGAGTGAAGTTATGGTACGGCTCTGAACCAAACCGTTTCCCACACTAGAAGAATGAGGAGAGACAGTTTCCTATTGAACTGAACTCTGAGAGAACACTGAGCAACCAGGGCCTCTGCCAATGAGCAGTTCTCAGCTCTCAAAGACCTAGAGCTCGTTTACATGATAAAGACAACACTTCCAGCCCATGAAGAGAACAGCTCTGTGTCTGTTGCTAATTTGTTAACTCTGGAAATTTTAAATATCTGAATTATGCCAAATGAGTTTTTAGGATATTTTTTTGTCCTTTAAAATTGGTATATTATATGGATGTATATGGATGGTTGACAAATAACACAAATCTGATTGTCTGTGTGTCACATAGAAATAAATAAGTAATATTTTTAACAACGTATGTGCGGTATATGATCTACTAAGGATTAAGGTTAACTTATGCAAAATAAAGTGTTAACACAATATTTATTCAACACCCTGAAATTCCTTGAAAGGCCAGTTAAAATCGGTCTTTGTTTAAATGGTTAAATTCAATTTAATTTGAGAATAAGCAAGATGAATTCAACACTAGCTTAAAGTTTTGCCTCAGTTCCCTGGGTGTGGTAGCACCATAATAATTTCGTTGTTTCCAACCATAAAGCTTTGTTGACTCTGCTCTCATGATCCTTAAAAAGAACGAAAATTTTCATGTAAGTCACTGGGGATTTGGGAGTCTTGGGACCGCAGGTGTCTGGAGTGTGCAGCGCATCGGGTGGTGGGTGTGGCCAGACACGGAAAACAAACACTGATGGATTCTTTATATTTTGAATGACCTATTACAGCAATGAATCATGAAAAGGAGAAATGTATTCTTTTGCATTTTGAACATGTATTGGTAATTTGTGTAATTATCGATAGAACAGAAGGAAATTATGAACTAATCTTCTAACCCACTTATTCTCTTTAGTGGTCTGCTGGTGCCTAAGCCCAGCTCACATCGGGCGAGAGGCGGGGGTTCAACCTGGACATGTCGGGGAATTTTTAATTATTCAATTAACCTAACCGCATGTTTTTGGGATTGTGGGGGAAACCGGAATACCCGGAGGAAACCCATGGAAGCAGGGGGAGAACATGCAAACTCCTACCAGGAAGGTCACCAGTGAGACTTGAACCAACAGCCTGGTGCGACCCACTGCGCCACCAAGGTGCCCACAAGGAAATTAGTTCTCAAGTCATTTGTTCCCATTGGCATAGGTTTTAAGAGAATTCATTGAGAAAAAAAATCGGGCAATTTTATTATTGCTTATGTCAACCACCCATAAATGTACAGTTTATAGAAAGGACAGACTTATGCCTTGCTAGAAATATTTTGGTTTTGGGATATATATATATTTACTAAAAGGTGAATATTTCACAGTGTTTCCCCTAGGATCATGGCCTTGGGGGGGGGGGGGGGGGGGGTTATGGGTGGTGCGGCAAAACACTCACACAAACACTTAATAGTGTTTATATGTTTCTTTTAATAGCAGTATACCAATATATTATAATGTCTGAACAATTACTGTACAATAACTAAACAACTGTACACTGAACTAAACACTAAACATCAGATTTATTTTAATATGTTAATTATTCACAAAGTGTGCAGCTTTTGTCACTGCAGTGCATCTTTCTGTGCTTCTGAAAGAACATTTCCAGAGCATCTTGGTATGGATAGTCTGAAACTTCTGGCCCATTTATTGAGATCGGCATGCAGGCTGCAAGATGGTCCCCTTGCAGCCTATTGCGAATGTCTGTTTTGACCTGTCAGGGCTCTAGAGTGCGACCAATTTGGTCGCATATGCGACCTAATTTCTCAATGGTGCGACTAAAAAAAATCAAAGGTTGCACCGGTGCGACCCGTCGTTCGAGTGGGAAAAAAAACGAAACTCCGTCTACGGCCGGTCCGCCTCCTGCGCGCGGCTCACAACACGCGTATCACCCATTCATGCGGCTCAATACGCGCCTATCGCGGCAAGCGCGCCGCTCAATTCGCGTTTACCGCGCCGCTGAAGCCTCAGACGCGCGCAAACGCGTCTTTGCATTGACTTAACATGGAAACCCTCCGCGCTTACCGCGCGAACCGCGTTCGATGTGAACGTACCTTTACAGCGGCAGGCAGCTGCAAACAGATCATCAGACGAGGCCGAGATGAAAATTAAGTTTTACGTTGCCTACAATATTGCAAAAGAAGAACTACCCTTCACTAAATTCAAGTCCGAAATAATTCTTATGAAGAAAAATGGCTTGAACGTAAACCCGACGTACAGCAATGATGTCGCGTGCACCCAATTTATAGGAGTCATCGCAGATACATTGAAAACAAAAGACGTCTGTGCAAATTGCGAACAGTGCGTACATGGAATTCCTGATCGACGGAGGCACATATATCACCACAAAGGAATGCATCATTGTGTACAGTCGTAAAGGAAGACCGATGAATATATTATTGAACACATTGAGGTCGAGCATGCTCATGCCCAAGGTAAGCCATGTCATGTCATGGAGCCTATGTCAATAATATGCCTACCGTCTCGTTACTGCATTAACCATAATATTCTGATGCTTAAAATGAAAAAATAAATAAATAGGCTGCATTATAAACTCTTGATCTGGGTAGTAAATGGTATTATCGCTTTTATTTGTATTTGCTGCTCTTAGGGACCAAAATCAGTTTAAAGTTTAAATTTCAGCTCAGTAAAGCACTTTAAACACCTTTTCAGTAAGTTTTAGTTACCTTTCTTGTGGAATTGTGCTTCAAATAAAGAACTTTATATTGACCAGGTTGTTAGTTAATCATTTACAAGTCAATATTGTCTATGGACAGTGATTTAAAAAAAATAAATGAATAGATAACTAAAAAAAGTGAACTTGTGAAAATGCGGTGTTAAATGTGATGCGGTTGAAAATTTGGGTGCACCTAACTTTTGTGCTGGTGCACCTAAGAAAAAAATTTAGGCGCACCAGTGCAAAAAGTTAGTCTAGAGCCCTGCCTGTAAATACATTAACTGTTAGGCTTTAAAAGTGATAACTGATAGTAACAACAGTAAAAATCAACTTAACATAGTGATAGTTTAAAGCAGGAAATGCCATTGTATAACTAACTAGCTAGCTATTAATTAAGCAATTTATTTATCAATTCGTTCATTCATGCTTGTGTGTATTTACTTACTTACCAAGATCAGTCTTGCACAGCCAGGGGGAGTATTTCGCCTCTGACAGCCAAGTTGGGTCAAAACCTGTCGTTCTGTGGTGGCTAGACTTTTGCTGCTTGTCAGGGGCAAGACATGCAGCACTTGGGCTCTTTTCTGTACTTTGATTCGGAGTAGGAAAGCTACACCGGCTGCTGCTCGCAGCAGAACACGTGCTGTCACCTTGGGAGTGTTTAAAGCGCAGTCTCTGTCCGCTGATGTGTGTGTGTGTGCGCGCGCATCGGAGGACAATTGTAAACGCGCAAACGTTGAGACAGAAATTACATGCCATCGTATAAATAACATAATGCTATTTAGTTTAATAAAAGAAAAAAGCAAAGACCTGTTATATATAAATTACTTCTGTCGTTATTCGACGAAAATAAAATAAAATTAACTTGACCTTCAAGGGGGGCGGGGGGTGCTGTTGGGGGGGTGGGGCGCCCCCCTAATATATTGGTAAGGGAAACACTGTTTCATATGCAAATTTCAAACTCAAGTCAAAATTTTCTACAGTTTTGAGAAATGGGAAGTGTTCGTCAACACACAAATGGATTTCTCATCTAGCAGAAATTTAAATTTTTAAAGATTCTCTTAATTACAGAGTCTCTTTAATACTAGACAAATATTTTAGACCTGTACAGATGAATCAGTAAATATTTGGGGAAATAATGATAAAGTAACAATATAGAATGAAAAGTATGCTTTGTATTTTTTCCCCATAATAAAGTAGGAGGCATTACAATTTTGTCACTGAATCATAAATGAAGGATTATCATCCCGACACAAAAATACTCCAGATTTGTTAGAATGCTCTCAGTGAATCCAGAACATGTGATGAATTTGAGGGCACAGCCTGACTGTTTTAATATATAAAACAGAGTCCAGTGTTGCTTTAAGTTTTTAATAATAATTTAATTTATTAATGAGGAATAAAGGAGTTCAAGAAAAAAAAAAACTAGACAATCAGCCTTGAGCTAATGACGTCCCTGGAAGCTTGTGGCTGCTCCACTTCCCCACATGCACCAGAGGCTTTTATCCCAGTCAATCTGTCCAGCCTCCATCAGCAACTGCACCAACACCAGCCTGGGTTGGCCAGCTTCTGATTGGCTGAGCTCTCACTCATGTGACCCAAGGCTGGCTGGATGCTCTCCGGCAACTGCCTCAGTGGATGGTTTGCTGGGATGGAGGCTGTCACTGGTGCAGAATGGGGTAAGTCCGCAATAAACGCTCTGATCTCTTGATGTAGGCGTCTCTTGTATCCCAGTGCTGAATAAATAATGGTGTGATTGTGAGGAAATGCAAGGCGTCGCTTTTGATGAGCCTTTTGTTTAGATGACTGCATAGAAAGAGGGTGTGGGGGGATGTGCAGAGATCGGGATTCTGGCTTCATCATCAGGAGGCATTAAAAGCCTCTTGTGCAGATGCACGAGGAGGCTGAATATTTATAGACATCTCAGACATGGAGGCGGAGGCCACTGTAAATGTAAGCAATGATTCCTCCTGTGCCAATGGAGGTGTGATACGGTTGTAGATTTTTCTCCAGAGGTGGTTGAACAAAGCTGATGTTTAATGGTGGACTGGAAGCACGGTTTAAAAGACAGGATGTGAGCTGAGGTCTGCGTCTTTGTGTGAGGAGGGTAGGGCATCTGTGACCGAAGGGACTGTGTGCCCTAATGATGCATTGCCTGTACGGTTGCAGAAAGATGGATCTCTGGTGATCGGTTGGTGTTGATTGATTCTGGAAAGGGGACTGTAAAAAACCTGGGAGGTGCAAATCTTTTGAGATACACCGTGAAGCCATTTGAAGGAAAGTGTTGCAATATTAATGAGCGATTCTCCTCCATGCTCCTCCCTGTCTCCTTTCTATACGATCTTAATACCTTAAGGCCTTTGCTAGGGAGAGGTCGACCATTTTGCTCTGTCAGAAGCGGCTGAGATTTTATTCACATTTCTAGGTATTTTAGCAAAGGAGGATTGCTTGTCAAGGATGCTAAGGTATAAAAGATGAGTACATTCTTCCTGTGTTTCTTTCATTTGACCCTTTAATACCTTCAATAATGAACGGTGTATTCTACAAATGTATGCCATCAGATGTGTGTCAGCAGATTTGTGCATCAGTCTTAACAGCTCCAGGCATGCTGGCATTAAATCACACGTTTTAAATCGGGTTAATATATCATGAATGTGTTATGGTAGTGAGTTCTTGATCGTAAATGCAAGACTTTCTCTGTTTCCGAATGTGATCAAGCTGTAATCATTTTTAGGGACGAATCCTGTATTTTCAGTGGCTATGGATGCCCTGGAAACAGTGGCAGAATCTGTAGCGGCGTCACATTGATTGGACACAGCTTGAAATTAGACCTTCCACATTGATGGGGTGCCTGTAGTGTCATCTGGTATGGTTTTTGCTTGGCAGAGCAGAGAATATTGTGTTAAGTTGAAAAGCTAGATTGCATTTTTCTTTTAATTATTGATATGAAACGTGTAAGGGAAAAATGCTTCTTTAATCCAATCTTAACATAATGGAAGTTACATAATGCTGGTGAGTATATGGTGTGAATAGATTAGAACTGTGAGAGTATCAGTGGAGACATCGGTTAATCGGTAAGAGACAACCACAGGCCAGTAACATTTAAACGATCCACTGGCTCTAAACCCGTTTCAGATTAAATCATAAAACAGTGTCTCAAACTGTCTCTGCTGAATGTTTGGTAAATCTCTTAAGAATAGCTGCTTTTTAATCTTTTTGTTATATCTGATTAGTTTTAACATTTAAGAGGATGAACAACTATTCATCATCTACTAATTCTCCTTTTTTGAACCAGTGTGTGAGGAAGCCTCGGGTTGCCTGATATTGTTTGGATGAATTCTTTAGCTTTTTAGAAAAAATGTTACGTAAATATAAGGATTTAATTGGCGGATGTTGTGTGCAGCTTTCACTGACTATTAAAACTTTCCTGACTATTAAAGTTAATTTTTTTTTATTAAATTTAAGGGTTTTTAATGGCTGATGAAATGTTGCATCAAGCTAAAAGAATGTTGATTTGTTTATTTTTCAGCTTGTATTTATTTAAGCACACATTGGTTTATTTATTCATTTATTTTACTTCAATTTACTTTTTAGGTACAAGTTTAAGTACTATTTTGAAAATACTGTGGTACGCCGAGATATGAAACTAATCCGTTCCAGGGTGACGTTTGTATCTCGAACATTTCGTATCTCGAAGCAAGTTTTACATGTTAAACGCCTAATCCGTGCAACGGCTCTCAGATACAACAGTATTAGAAGATGAAAAAATGGGAAACCAGAGAAAAATCATGTAATGTTTATTCAATCCTTAAATCTACACATTGTTAATGTAATAAATGATAATAAAACATGTAAACAAATGTGAAACCTTACCTTGAGTGAAGCAATGTGTCGGAGGAGGTGGAACGGATGGCTGAAAACATTACGGCACCACGTATGAAAGTTAACTTTCTCAAGATATTTCACAAATTACGAACACCAACACGGTTTCAAGCACAAGCACAGACAGATGGAGAGACGCTTCTGAGAACGAGTCACTGGGGTTCTCTAACTTGCGCTACAGAACAGCACTTTCCACGTTATAAACTTTATTTCTTTTACGACACCTTGACTCTAACATTTGTTATAGCACATTATTAGTAATCTATACACAATGTTTTGTGGTGTTGTTGAGGTGTTTTTAGCGCATCAGACCCTTTTTGCACTGGGAGATAGGAGCGCCAGGACCCAGAAGTGCTACACGACGTCATACAAATATGCTTGTAGTTGTTCGTATCTCTAAGAGTTTTTCTTTGCATCTCTAAGCAAAAAATTTCCTGCGAGACTTTTCTTATCTCGAACATTTCGTAATTCGAAGCATTTGTTTCTCGGGGTACCACTGTATTGATGTAGCTCCATACCCAACTAGCCCATAACCCCATACCCTTGCTCGGAATTGTCATGTCTTTCATACCAGGATTGTGAAACCAAAGGTCCAAATTCTTTGTTTACATTAGACTTAAAATAATTCCTTTGTTTTCAGGTGTGCCACAAGGCCAGACAGTTTGGAATTGGCTTGAGACCCTATTCTTGCGTTTATGATTGATGTCATTTACCTATAGTTGATAATAAGGATACATTTCTTAGAGCAACCCAATGTGAATATTATAGAATAAAAACTGACGTCTCAAACATGTGTTTTAATCCATTTCCTGAAATCATTCATATTCTCTGAAATGGACTACATTAATGGTTTAGTTCTTTGATTAGAAACATTGTGATGAACTGGGTATACAGCTGATCTTTGGGATGTTGGTGACGGATTTTCCACATGGTTGCTCAGGCCGGAGATAAAAATAGAAATGTTCTCCCATCGTAAAGCAGCTCCACACTCTTGATTCCTGTCACTTTGTTTGAGTCTCAGTTCTCAAAGTACTGCGCGGGTGAATAATGCCCAGCGGGGGATCAGCTCCCTCATCCGTGCACCCTCACGTGAGGCAGTCATGTGTGTTAAATTGTATTGCTAATAGATCATGATGACCTGATCGGGAAGTCAATGGCAAACGTCACATGCAAATACTGACTCCTAATCCACTCTAATGACAGTAGTTGGCGCTTACTGATCCTCCAATTCCCAAATGTCTATGTACTTCCCTCTGCATCGATGGTTAATGAATATTATTCCAATGTTTGTTTGTTTTTTTTTCATACATATTAAGCTCTTGGTAATCTGATTGATGAGTGTTCATAGATTTTAGAAAGGTTACTAGATCACTGTTGTTCATGAGGACCATTATGGACTTTTCTTTTGAAATGACTCCTGGTTCCATAGGTCACAGTGGTGCTTCTGCAACCTTCTTGAACATGGTTTCTCTCACATGGTCATCTGCAGGTGGCACAGTGGCTTTTGCTTAGCTTGCGGAATTATTCCTCTTCCTTTTAGCAATGAGTCAATGACAGAATCAATGTTGTCTAATGGTCGCCTCACCCTTGCCCCTTACTATTGACATTTTTCCAGTAGAGCCCAAAGTATACTTCTGTGTCAAGGCTATGCACAGCCTACAGCATAGCCTCCACGTAGATGCAGACTCCTTCGATGTTGCCTAATATGTGAAACCAGTGATTGAGTTTGGTTTGTTTCTTCAGTCTTTAAGATGGCCGTGGTTAGGGCTGGCGGTTAATGGCTATAATCTTTTAAAAATTTTCCAGGCCAATTATTTAAATTACTTTCCCTTTAAAAAAAGACTACAGCATATGGGGTCACATGACTCCAATCTGTGATTGTTATTTTATGTGTGTTATAATTTAAGTTAATTTATAAATAGTCATTGATAGTAAGTAGTATGTGTTTCCTTCAATTATTAATTTAATAAAGCAATGTACCCTTTATTCTAAAATCTCTCATGTGTAATGTGAGCATTTTTACTATATATATGATGATAACAATTATAATACAAAAATCACAATTGAGCTAAATTCTTCAATTAATCTAGATCAGGGGTGCTTTCTACGTCAATCATTACGTGAACTTGAATCAATATCAGCCGATCATTCATCCCGTCACAGTTCAGTAAAGTTAGCTGCAGATTCACGGATTCGGTTTTCTCTGCTCAATAGCTCGAGACCAGAATGTTCTTAGTAAACAAATAATACCTATTTTTAATCTGTGTTATGTAGCGGACGAACTACAAAAAGTTTTTTATCAAAACAAGTTTCCCTCGGCATTCTCAGAAACACATTACCGTCTATGAGCAACCCGCTGACATGGAATCGCTTAGGGACCGTCTGCAAATGACCAGATCCAAAATATGTTTTACCCAGAATATGCTTCATAACTTCATTCTAAATAACTCTATTACAACCAAAATCAAGCAACACGCCACTCCTCACCTGCACATTGTACTGCACGACTCAGTTTCAATAAAAATTTGAAAAAAGTATTAGAGAATCATTTTTATTCTTGATTATTTGGATCAAAGCTCAATTGCTCCCATAAAAATCACTATTACCATCAATTCAGGTCACACACAACTGTTCTAATGATTCAATTCAGTGCAAGTCATCAAATTAAACTCACGCTATTACAAAAAAATGTAAATAATTAATTATTATGTGTGTTTTGTCAATTCTCAATAAAGTTGAAAATAATTGTTTGCTGATTGATGTTTTACATTTTTGTAGCGGGTAGATCACTTTGACTTGGTCATTTTAAAAGTAGATCGCAAGCTGAAAGTGTGAGCACCCCTGCTCTAGATTTATATTTATGTCCAGCAATATCCATGGTTCAATACGCGTATGTTAACCGCATTTTTTTTACTTAATGTTGACTGCCATATATATTAACCCTTTTGTTTTCAGCCACTTCAAGGTGATTGAGTGAATTTCATTTCAGCAAATTAAATGATTTCTGGTGACCATTCTTATTTTACATGGGAAAATGTTTTGAAAATTTGCAAATCTCAAAAATGAACAAATGAGCAAAGTTGCTACCTTTTCGGCAACTAAAGTCTTATCAGATAATTTTTGTTTAATTCACTTTATCTACCTCAGCTCTAATCAAAATTACAAGGTCTTTTTTTATCTAATAATATTATCTTTTTATTGCCAAGATCTTACATGATGTCACTGATTTAAGGAAAGAAAAAAAAATTCTTTCAATATGAAAAATTATTGTGGCCTGGATTTGTTTCAACCTTTTGTAACAGTCTTGGACATGTTAAACATTAATGACAACATTGGCATTGATAGATTGTTTTTGTTTAGTGATAAAACTTCCTGTTTTCCTCAGTTATTTTTTTGGCTGTTTTTGCCCTATTGACTTCCATTATAATGACTTTTTTTTTATTTTATTGCAAAGCCATGACACCAAATAACCATGCATTCCTGACCATGGGGTCATTCCTCCTGGGAAGTGGTAAAATCAGAGATTTTTACTGTTGAGCATTATTAACCCCTTAACCCTTGAGATAGCCTGTGTAAAAAGAAAACCTAGTTTCCGACTGGTATATGAAACGAAATGGTGTAGTTCGAATAACATGATGGTAAAATTAATACATTTTAACAATGGTTAATATTTTTATAAACCATGTGAATTGATATGAACATCCAAGTGAAGAGATCCAATAAACGATCGGCTCTTTGTGCAAACGACCAATAGGATGTGGATCGTGTGTTTCATATTTCACTGGAACCAAGGCAAACATAGAAATAAGACATGTGTATTTAGGAGGCACCGTCTTCCTTCAAATCTGTTGTTATGGGGACATTAAAAAAAACATTTGAGATTAAACAATGAACCATTTGCAAGCTGTGTTTTATGAGATTTATTCATGTGAAATGAAGTCCTGCAAACGTCTGCATCCTTTAAAACAAGAATAATACATTTTTTTTTTTGCAAATTTGCTAAGTCATCATAACTAAACCAAACCAAATGGACAACGGCACTATTCACTCCTAGTATGCAATGTAGTACAACTCCTTTTACAGTGTAGACCTGCTTGTCTCTTGTAGACTTGCACAAACCTTGGTCCATTAGTGTCTAACAATTAGTGCACTACAACCTAGTGCCTTTAGTCTCTCAGGTGGTAATTTTACATTTTTTTTTTCATTTTTGCCTTTTTAGAAAATGCACTACTTT
>SRMA01025639.1:0-14957 GCA_007224835.1 Danionella cerebrum
CAAGCAGCAAAGCTGCGAAGGCACCTATTGTGTTTGTTCCGTTTCTTCTTATTATTATTCTTCCTTCTTCTTCTTCTTCTTCTTCTTCTTCTTCTTCTTCTTCTTCCGTAATGAAGTCAATGGGAGCCTTATGAACCGTTTGCGGGAAAGTTATGAAATTTGGCCCACTTACTGCCAAGCCTCTGACCTATAAGCTGACCAAATTTGAAGTCTCCAAACCGAACCGTCTAGCGCCACCAATAGGCCAAAGTTTTACCCACGTTTATGCTAATAACTTTTGAACTGTAAGTCGTATAAACAAAATTCCACTTCCCACTGATTCCTTGGCTCAAGACAAATCGACCTGACCCTATGACGTCATTTTCCGTCATGCAAATTTTTCCGCCATTTTGAATTTTATGAAAAACCTACTTTTGCTAACTCCTCCATGGCCGTTTGTCCCAACTTCACGAAATTCGCTCCATATCATCTACTGACTATGCCAAACAAAAGTTATTTCTTGGATTTTTGAATCGTCAAACCGTTATCGAATTATTCGCAAATGATCCTTACGCAAAACTCGCAAAAATGATTGTAAGGCTATAACTTCGCAACGCTTTAGCCTATGTACACCAAACTTTGTCTATGTTGTAACACTTATAATTTGAGGCTGCATGCAGTGTTTCGTGGCTCTGCCCCCTAGTGGTCCGGAGATATAAAAAATTGGCAATTCGGCCTGTATTACCCGAACGGTTTGTCCAAAATTCATAAAATTGGTATCAGCGTGTTTGGAGCATCAAGCCGAGTCGAACCATGTCCATTTTTACTATGTCAGCCATTTTGGGCGTCGGCCATTTTGAATTATGCCAAAAAAATGCTGTATTTCAAACATGCTTTACTTTAAAATTTTGAAAGTTGTTGTGCATGTTTGACACCATGCCCTGAAGAGACTCAACAAATTTTACGCCAGCGCCACCTTGTGGTCAAAAGATATAAACGATTTTAGTAAAATGTTAATAACTTTTGCTAGCTTTAGCCTATTGTCAAAAATCTCATCCAGTTTTGTTCCCTAGGTTGAGCTGAAAACATATATATAAAATTTACCATAATTGATTGAATTTCCTGTCTGCCATGTTGAATTGGCTGAAAACCTTACTTTTTTTAACTCCACCCAGACTGTTTGACCTATTCTCACCAAATTTGAATCGGAATATCCTTAGACCTTGCTGGCAAAAAGGTATTCGTAATGTGTTGATTGCTTTTGCCGTTTTCGATTAGAGCCATGACGATTGTAATGCCGTCGGGTCATGTGGTTTCCGAAGCTCTATCTCTGCAATTGTTTGCCATATTGACACCAAATTTCTTGTGAGTCATCAGTACCAAAGGCTGACCCCAAAATAAAAGTTACTAAGAGCGCCACCTAATGGTTAAAATTCATAAAATTTTGAATAGCGCTCGATTTTGATTTTTTGAGTCGATTTCATGTCTTTGGTTTAGATTTTGATGGCCTTTCTGCTCACGTTTTGCCTACTGGATGCTTGGCCCCGCATTACTGCTTGCAGTTATTAGGGGCCAAGCAGCAAAGCTGCGAAGGCACCTATTGTGTTTGTTCCGTTTCTTCCTATTATTAGGGGCCAAGCAGCAAAGCTGCGAAGGCACCTATTGTGTTTGTTCCGTTTCTTCCTATTATTATTCTTCCTTCTTCTTCTTCTTCCTCTTCCGCCGCAAAGTCAATGGCAGCCCTATGAACCGCTTGAGGAAAAGTTATGAAATTTGGCCCACTCACTGCCAAGCCTCTGACCTATAATCTGACCAATTTTGAAGTCTCCAAACCAAACCATCTAGCGCCACCAATAGGCCAAAGTTACACCCACGTTTATGCTAATAACTTTTGAACCGTAAGTCGTATAAACAAAATTCCACTTCCCACTGATTCCTTGGCTCAAGACGAATCGACCTGACCCTATGACGTCATTTTCCGTCATGCAAATTTTTCCGCCATTTTGAATTTTATGAAAAACCTACTTTTGCTAACTCCTCCATGGCCGTTTGTCCAAACTTCACGAAATTTGCTCCATATCATCTACTGACTATGCCAAACAAAAGTTATTTCTTGGATTTTTGAATCGTTAAACCGTTATCTAATTATTCGCGAATGATCCTTACGCAAAACTCGCAAAAATGATTGTAAGGCTATAACTTCGCAACGCTTTAGCCTATGTACACCAAACTTTGTCTATGTTGTAAAACCTATAATTTGAGGCTGCATGCAGTGTTTCGTCGCTCTGCCCCCTAGTGGTCCGGAGATATAAAAAATTGGCAATTCGGCCTGTATTTCCCAAACCGTTTGTCCAAAATTCATGAAATTGGTATCAGCGTGTTTGGAGCATTAAGCCGAGTCGAACCATGTCCATTTTTACTGTGCCTGCCATTTTGGGCGTCGGCCATTTTGAATTATGCCAAAAAATGCTGTATTTCAAACATGCTTTACTTTAAAATTCTGACATTTGTTGGGCATGTTTGACACCATGCCCTGAAAGGACTCAACAAATTTTACGCCAGCGCCACCTTGTGGTCAAAAGATATAAACAATTTTATAAAAATGCTAATAACTTTTGCTAGCTTTAGCCTATTGTCAAACATCTCATCCAGTTTTGTTCCTTAGGTTGAGCTGAAAACATACATATAAAATGTACCACAATTGATTGAATTTCCTGTCTGCCATGTTGAATTGGCTTAAAACGTTTCTTTTTCTAACTCCACCCAGACGGTTTGACCGATTCTCACCAAATTTGAATCGGAACATCCATAGACCTTGCTGGCAAAAGTTATTCGTATCGTGTTGATTGCTTTTGCCGTTTTTGATAAGCGCCATGACGATTGTGATGCAGTCGGGTCAAGTGGTTTCCGAAGCTGTATCTCTGCAACCGTTTGCCATATTAACACCAAATTTGTTGTGAGTCATCATTACCAAAGGCTGACCCCAAAACAAAAGTTTTTAGGAGCGGCACCTTATGGTCAAAATTTATAAAATTTTAAATAGTGCTCAATTCAACTTGTTTTTTATGCTACCATACCTTGAGGTGATTTCATGTCTTTGGTTTACATTTTGATGGTACTTCTGCTCACGTTTTGCCTACTGGATGCTTGGCCCCGCATTACTGCTTGCAGTTATATTTCCTCCTTCTTCTTCTTCCGTAATGAAGTCAATGGGAGCCTTATGAACCGTTTGCGGGAAAGTTATGAAAATTGGCCCACTAACTGCCAAGCCTCTGACCTACAATCTGACCAAATTTGAAGTTTCCAAACCAAACCGTCTAGCGCCACCAATAGGCCAAAGTTACACCTACGTTTATGCCAATAACTTTTGAACCGTAAGTCGTATAAACAAAATTCCACTTCCCACTGATTCCTTGGCTCAAGACAAATCGATCTGACCCTATGACGTCATTTTCCGCCATGCAAATTTTTCCGCCATTTTGAATTTTATGAAAAACCTTCTTTTGCTAACTCCTCCGTGGCCGTTTGTTCAAACTTCACGAAATTTGCTCCACATCATCTACTGACTATGCCAAAAAAAAGTTATTTCTTAAATTTTTGAATAGTCAAACCGTTATCGAATTATTCACGAATGATCCTTACGCAAAACTCGCAAAAATTATTGTAAGGCTATAACTTCGCAACGCTTTAGCCTATGTACACCAAACTTTGTCTATGTTGTAACACCTATGATCTGAGGCTGCATGCAGTGTTTCGTCGCTCTGCCCCCTAGTGGTCCGGAGATATAAAAAATTGGCAATTTGGCCTGTATTTCCCAAACCGTTTGTCCAAAATTCATAAAATTGGTATCAGCGCGTTTGGAGCATCAAGCCGAGTCGAACCATGTCCATTTTAACTGTGTTGGCCATTTTGGGCGTCGGCCATTTTGAATTATGCCACAAAATGCTGTATTTCAAACAGGCTTTACTTTAAAATTCTTAAAGTTGTTGTGCATGTTTGACACCATGCCCTGAAGGGACTCAGCAAATTTTACGACAGCGCCACCTTGTGGTCAAAAGATTCAAACGATTTTAGAAAAATGCTAATAACTTTTGCTAGCTTTGGCCTATTGTCAAAAATCTCATACAGTTTTGTTCCTTAGGTTGAGCTGAAAACATAGATATAAAATTTACCATAATTGATTGAACTTCCTGTCTGCCATGTTGAATTGGCTGAAAACCATACTTTTCTAACTTCACCCAGACCGTTTGTCCGATTCTCACCAAATTTGAATTGGAACATCCTTAGACCTTGCTGGCAAAAAGTTATTCGTAGCGTGTTGATTGCTTTCACTGTTTTCGATAAGAGCCATGACGATTGTGATGTCGTCGGGTCAAGTGGTTTCCAAAGCTGTATCTCTGCAACCGTTTGCCATATTGACACCAAATTTGTTGTTAGTCGTCAGTACCAAAAGCTGACCCCAAAACAAAAGTTACTAAGAGCGCCACCTAATGGTCAAAATTCATAAAATTTTAAATAGTGCTTGATTTCAATTTTTTTGAGTCAATTTCATGTCTTTGGTTTACATTTTGATGGTGCTTCTGCTCATGTTTTGCCTACTGGATGCTTGGCCCCGCATTACTGCTTGCAGTTATATTTCTTCCTTCTTCTTCTTCTTCTTCTTCTTCTTCCGTAATGAAGTCAATGGGAGCCTTATGAACCGTTTGCGGGAAAGTTATGAAATTTGGCCCACTTACTGCCAAGCCTCTGACCTACAGTCTGACCAAATTTGAAGTCTCCAAACCAAACCGTCTAGCGCCACCAATAGGCCAAAGTTACACCCACGTTTATGCTAATAACTTTTGAACCGTAAGTCGTATAAACAAAATTCCACTTCCCACTGATTCCTTGGCTCAAGACGAATCGACCTGACCCTATGACGTCATTTTCCGCCATGCAAATTTTTCCGCCATTTTGAATTTTAAGAAAAACCTACTTTTGCTAACTCCTCCGTGGCCGTTTGTCCAAACTTCATGAAATTCGCTGCACATCATCTACTGACTATGCCGAACAAAAGTTATTACATAGATTTTCGATTCGTTAATCCGTTTTTGAATTATTAGCAAATAAACCTTATGCAAAACTCGCAAAAATGATTGTCAGGCTATAACTTCGCAACGCTTTAACCTATGTACACCAAACTTTGTCTATGTTGTAACACCTGAGATCAGAGGATGCTTGCAGTGTTTCGTCGCTCTGCCCTCTAGTGGTCCGGAGATATAAAAAATTGGCAATTCGGCCTGTATTTCCCAAACCGTTTGACCAAAATTCATCAAATTGGTATCAGCGCGTTTGGACCATCAAGCCGAGTCGAACCATGACCATTTTTACTGTGTCGGCCATTTTGGGCGTCGGCCATTTTGAGTTATACCAAGAAATGCTTTATTTCAAATATGCTTTACTTTAAAATTCTGAAAGTTGTTGTGCATGTTTGACTTCATGCCCTGAAGGGACTCAACAAATTTTACGCCAGTGCCATCTAGTGGTCAAAAGATATAAACGATTTTAGAAAAATGTTAATAACTTTTGCTAGCTTTAGCCTATTGCCAAAAATCTCATCCAGTTTTGTTCCTTAGGTTGAGCTGAAAACATACATATAAAATTTACCATAATTGATTGAATTTCCTGTCTGCCATGTTGAAATGGCTGAAAACCTTACCTTTTCTGACTCCACCTAGACCGTTTGTCCGTTTCTCACCAAATTTGAATCGGAAGATCCTTAGACCTTGCTGGCAAAAAGTTATTTGTAGCGTATTGATTGCTTTTACAGTTTTCAATAAAAGCCATGACGATTGTGATGCTGTCGGGTGAAGTGGTTTCCGAAGCTGTATCTCTGCAACCGTTTGCCATATTGACACGAAATTTCTTGTGAGTCATCAGTAGCAAAGGCTGACCCCAAAACAAAAGTTACTAAGAGCACCACCTAATGGTCAAAATTCATAAAATTTTGAATAGCGCTCGATTTCGATTTTTTGAGTCGATTTCATGTCTTTGGTTTACATTTTGATGGTACTTCTGCTCACGTTTTGCCTACCGGATGCTTGGCCCCGCATTACTGCTTGCAGTTATATTTATTATTATTATTATTATTATTCCCTCTTCTTCTTCTTCCTCTTCCGCCGCAAAGTCAATGGCAGCCCTATGAACCGCTTGAGGAAAAGTTATGAAATTTGGCCCACTCACTGCCAAGCCTCTGACCTATAATCTGACCAATTTTGAAGTCTCCAAACCAAACCATCTAGCGCCACCAATAGGCCAAAGTTACACCCACGTTTATGCTAATAACTTTTGAACCGTAAGTCGTATAAACAAAATTCCACTTCCCACTGATTCCTTGGCTCAAGACGAATCGACCTGACCCTATGACGTCATTTTCCGCCATGCAAATTTTTCCGCCATTTTGAATTTTATGAAAAACCTACTTTTGCTAACTCCTCCGTGGCCGTTTGTCCAAACTTCATGAAATTCGCTCCATATCATCTACTGACTATGCCGAACAAAAGTTATTACTTGGATTTTCGATTCGTTAAACCGTTATCGAAATATTAGCGAATAAACCTTACGCAAAACTCGCCAAAATGATTGTCAGGCTATAACTTCGCAACGCTTTAACCTATGTACACCAAACTTTGTCTATGTTGTAACGCCTATGATCAGAGGATGCTTGCAGTGTTTCGTCGCTCTGCCCTCTAGTGGTCCGGAGATATAAAAAATTGGCAATTCGGCCTGTATTTCCCAAACCGTTTGTCCAAAATTCATCAAATTGGTATCAGCGCGTTTGGACCATCAAGCCGAGTCGAACCATGACCATTTTTACTGTGTCGGCCATTTTGGGCGTCGGCCATTTTGAGTTATACCAAGAAATGCTGTATTTAAAACATGCTTTACTTTAAAATTCTTAAAGTTGTTGTGCATGTTTGACACCATGCCCTGAAGGGACTCAACAAATTTTACGCCAGCGCCACCTTGTGGTCAAAAGATATAAACGATTTTAGAAAAATGCTAATAACTTTTGCTAGCTTTAGCCTATTGTCAAAAATCTCATCCAGTTTTGTTCCTTAGGTTGAGCTGAAAACATAGATATAAAATTTACCATAATTGATTGAACTTCCTGTCTGCCATGTTGAATTGGCTGAAAACCATACTTTTTCTAACTTCACCCAGACCGTTTGTCCGATTCTCACCAAATTTGAATTGGAACATCCTTAGACCTTGCTGGCAAAAAGTTATTCATAGCGTGTTGATTTCTTTCACTGTTTTCGATAAGAGCCATGACGATTGTGATGCCGTCGGGTCAGGTGGTTTCCAAAGCTGTATCTCTGCAACCGTTTGCCATATTGACACCAAATTTGTTGTGAGTCTTCAGTACCAAAGGTTGACCCAAAAACAAAAGTTACTAAAAGCGCCACCTAATGGTCAAAATTCATAAAATTTTAAATAGCGCTCGATTGAAATTTTTTGAGTCAATTTCATGTCTTTGGTTTACATTTTGATGGCACTTCTGCTCATGTTTTGCCTACTGGATGCTTGGCCCCGCATTACTGCTTGCAGTTATATTTATTAGGGGCCAAGCAGCAAAGCTGCGAAGGCACCTATTGTGTTTGTTCCGTTTCTTCTTATTATTCTTCCTTCTTCTTCTTCCGTAATGAAGTCAATGGGAGCCGTATGACCCGCTTGCCCAAAAGTTATGAAATTTGGCCCACTTACTGCCAAGCCTCTGACCTTTAAGCTGACCAAATTTAAAGTCTCCAAACTAAACCGTCTAGCGCCACCAATAGGCCAAAGTTACACCTACGTTTATGCTAATAACTTTTGAACCGTAAGTCGTATAAACAAAATTCCACTTACCACTGATTCCTTGGCTCAAGACAAATCGGCTTGACCCTATGACGTCATTTTCCGCCATGCAAATTTTTCCGCCATTTTGAATTTTATGAAAAACCTCCTTTTGCTAACTCCTCCGTGGCCGTTTTTCCAAACTTCACGAAATTCGCTCCACATCATCTACTGACTATGCCAAACAAAAGTTATTTCTTGGATTTTTGAATCGTCAAACCGTTATCGAATTATTCGCGAATGATCCTTACGCAAAACTCGCAAAAATGATTGTAAGGCAATAACTTCGCAACGCTTTAGCCTATGTACACCAAACTTTGTCTATGTTGTAACACCTATGATCTGAGGCTGCATGCAGTGTTTTGTCGCTCTGCCCCCTCGTGGTCCGGAGATATAAAAAATTGGCAATTCGGTCTGTATTTCCCAAACCGTTTGTCCAAAATTCATAAAATTGGTATCAGCGCGTTTGGAGCATCAAGCCGAGTCGAACCATGTCCATTTTTACTGTGTCGGCCATTTTAGGCGTCGGCCATTTTGAATTATGCCAAAAAAATGCTGTATTTCAAACATACTTTACTTTGAAATTCTGAAAGTTGTTGTGCATGTTTGACACCATGCCCTGAAGGGACTCAACAAATTTTACGCCAGTGCCACCAAGTGGCCAAAAGATATAAACGATTTTAGAAAAATGCTAATAACTTTTGCTAGTTTAGCCTATTGTGAAAAATCTCATCCAGTTTTGTTCCTTAGGTGGAACTGAAAACATTGATATAAAATTTACCATAATTGATTGAACTTCCTGTCTGCCATGTTGAATTGGCTGAAAACCTTACTTTTTCTAACTCCACCCAGACCGTTAATCCGATTCTCACCAAATTAGAATAGGATCATCCTTAGACCTTGCTGGCAAAAAGTTATTCGTTTTGTGTTGATTGCAGTTTTGGATTTCGATAAGAACCATGACGAATGTGATGCCGTCGGGTCAAGTGGTTTCCTAAGCTGTATCTCTGCAACTGTTTTCCATATTGACACCAAATTTGTTGTGAGTCATCAGTACCAAAGGCTGTCCCCAAAACAAAAGTTCTAAGAGCGCCACCTAATGGTCGAAATTCATAAAATTTTAAATAGTGCTCAATTCAACTTGTTTTTTATGCTACCATGCCTTGAGGTGATTTCATATGTCTTTGGTTTACATTTTGATGGTTCTTCTGCTCACGTTTTGCCTACTGGATGCTTGGCCCCGCATTACTGCTTGCAGTTATATTCTTTTTTTGTTTTTAGTAGACATTTCAGGTAAACAGTATGATTTTAAGAGCTTCAAGTTATGCAGGGGCGTTGACAAGAAGGTGTGCACGAATTGATCCGTACCCGCCCTTTCTCTGCAGGCTGCAATCAGATACACTTTGATGCCCATGGGAATATTGAATGATTTTTTTTGTTTCTGGAGGAAGTGACATAAAAACTTTGAGAATCACAAATAAACACAAAATACTAGAAAACCATTGTGGGTGCTAACAGAGTGCTATATTTCTGTGCTACATTGTCAGAAATATAACACAATTGAAGCAAACATATTAGGGGTAAAATGTTGAAAAATGTGTATAAAAATGTATAAATGTGTTTTTCTTTGGGCCACACCACTGTTCACTCTAAACATAACATTACTTCAGTTATCATTGAATATTATTTTTCGGTGTATTTTATTCATTTATCGAAGTGAACCATTGCAAAAAAGTTGTTCGATTTCCAAATTTCCATTTGATTTGTTGTACATTATTTCTAACTATGGTGGGAGTGATTATAACTGATTGTAATAACACCGACCATGTGTGTTACGCCAACACACGTCTATGATTTTCTTGATTACATTCAGCTGCAGCATCCTCGTCCAAAACAATGCTTTGATTCTTTTTAGTGCTATATCGACCACCGGAGTGCACGAATGCATTTCTAGCATTTCACAGTAAAATGCAAGACACCCACGCCCCACCTATTAGTCATTGTTTGCCATCCCTACCACTTTCAGAGGGAGGAACCCTGAAAATAAAAACGTCTCACCATATTTGGAATCCGTTTTTTTGTCCTCTGGCTCCATTTCAGAGAAAGTATCTGAGTATCTGAGAAGAAATATCGCAGTTTCTTACTCTTGACGGTCCATTCCTTTGGTCTACGGTAGTGGTGTACGCTATAACAGTTCAGACATGACGATGTGTTCTGCTTTTTCTAGGAGAGAGAGTGAGAAGCTGTGTCAACCAATTAGATTACAGGATACTGTGAATGACAGGGTGTTGAGCCAATCATAAGCACAATAGGACCTCGCCGACGCTCTGGTTCAAGAAATCACATTGTAGTTCACTCGACGAAAAGCGCCGAAAGATCAGGCATCACAGAGTTTCAACCAAGATCATTAAAAAAAACGAATCTATTCTGAGTTTGTTACTGATACTAAAATTACTTTATAGGTTATAAAATATTACAAGTAACCCTAGGAGATTTTCTTGTTCATCCAGTACATTTAATTAAATAAAGATGCTGCCAAGAACTCATATTTAATTTAAATTTACTTTACAATGACACTCCCTTATCGTTATGAATAATTTATTATAAAGATTCTTGTTTCACAGCAGGTAACAAATTGTGCAATTTCTTGGATCATTTTGCAAACCAACTTACACCTTACACACCTTTCTGGAGTCTTTTCAGTGTTAACATTTGTAATTTGAACAACACTTTAAATGGACTTTAAGCTAGTCAATAGAATGCAAGTTAGGCGAAATGTAGATAATGGTAATACTGTCTAGAACATGGCAAGGCAAGTTAGTACATTTCAAACTTATTGGTCAAAGTTAAACTTACAGAAACTTAATTTTGATACATGCTATATGCTTTTGATTATAGCAAAGATAGAATTTAATTTACCATTTGTAAAATGTTTTATAAGAAATCTATTAGAGTGGTAAAGAAGTGTTAAGCAGTCAAGACTATCATGATGGGATGATTCTGTTCTGTTCAGACCCTGCTTACTTATTAGCAGAGGTGGGACCAAGTCACTACAAGTCAAGTCACAGGTCAAGTCACGATAAGGCAAGTGTGAGTCAAGTCACAAGTCAAGACAGATGCAAGTCCAAGTCAAGCCAAAAGTCGCTAAATTTCTATTTCAACTCATTTATTAAAAAAAAAAACAGAAACAAGCAATAAAAGATTACATTTATATTCCGTTTATTTTATTGTGTTTCTGTTCTGATAAAGATACCAAGTATGTGGTGTATTTTAAATACACTTTATAAAACAGTTCTTACTTAACAACGTACTAAACGTATTTAACGATCATGTTAAAAAAACATTGACTAATAAGTAACTATTAATATGATGGTGCTGAATTAAGAAAAGTACAAAAAGGAACACTATCTGCTTATTTGGGTTGTGTAAATATATTTTGCGGTTCATTAATAAAAGGACTTTAGTTTTTTCCAGAAGGTGAACTTCTGGCTGTTCAATGGTACAAATGTTAAATGGCATAAATTACTGATTTGATTAACATATATAACTAGTAATCTAATACAATACAGTGCTAAATAATACAGTGAATGCGGAAAATATTCAGACCCTATAACATTTGCACTATTTGTCATATTGCAGCCATTTATTGACTTTTTTATTGTTTACACAGCGCCCCAAAATGACAGAAAAACAGTAAATTGTTCACATTTTTGCTGATTTATTATTAACAAGAATTCTGATGTACCACATGGTCCTAAGTATGCTGTGACTCATATATTTAGCACAGGTGCTGTCGGTTTCTTCTTCTGATCATCTTAAGATGGTTCTACCACGCCTTCATTTGGGTCCAGCCGTGTTTTGATTCTACTGTTTGGACTTGACTAGGTAAGCCAAACACCTATCTATCTAAGAGCATATAGCTCACAATGCATCTTAGAGCAGGTGAGAATCATGAGGTCAAAGGACTCGTACCCACAGAGCGCACGCAGTGAATGTGATTTGATTAGAGTACAGTTTAATTACTGCTATAAATTGTGTTTTTATCAAATCTTTCCGAGACTGTGTCAAGTTGCGAGTAATTGGGCTTCAAGTCCAAGTTGAGTCGCGAGTCATTAAAGACATAAAGTTAATGACTCGAGTCAGAGTCGAGTCTAAGTTGTATGATCATCTCTGCTTCTGAGGCTGTGGCTTATTCTAAACCTTTATAATAGAATTAATAAATGGCTACATGGACTGAATGGAAGACTGAATTATAATGTTTTTCAAGGGATGGAAAAAGGATTTAGGAAAGTCTATAACTGCTCAATTGAATAATTGGCTGCGTTTTGTTGTTTATGTTTTCATAAAGGTTCAAATCAAAGGTTTGTTGTATTATTAGGGGCCAAGCAGCAAAGCTGCGAAGGCACCTATTGTGTTTGTTCCGTTTCTTCTTATTATTAGGGGCCAAGCAGCAAAGCTGCGAAGGCACCTATTGTGTTTGTTCCGTTTCTTCCTATTATTATTATTAGGGGCCAAGCAGCAAAGCTGCGAAGGCACCTATTGTGTTTGTTCCGTTTCTTCCTATTATTATTCTTCCCTCTTCTTCCTCTTCCGTAATGAAGTCAATGGGAGCCGTATGAACCGTTTGCGGGAAAGTTATGAAATTTGGCCCACTGACTGCCAAGCCTCTGACCTACAATCTGACCAAATTTGAAGTCTCCAAACCAAACCATCTAGCGCCACCAATAGGCCAAATTTTCACCTACGTTTATGCTAATAACTTTTGAACCGTAAGTTGAATAAACGAAATTCCACTTCCCACTGATTCCTTGGCTCAAGACGAATCGACCTGACCCTATGACGTCATTTTCCGCCATGCAAATTTTCCGCCATTTTGAATTTTATTAAAAACCTACTTTTGCTATCTCCTCCGTGGCCGTTTGTCCAAACTTCACGAAATTCGCTCCACATCATCTACTGACTATGCCGAACAAAAGTTATTTCTTGGATTTTTGAATAGTCAAACCGTTATTGAATTATTCGCAAATGATCCTTACGCAAAACTCGCAAAAATGATTGTAAGGCAATAACTTCGCAACGCTTTAGCCTATGTGCACCAAACTTTGTCTATGTTGTAACACCTATGATCTGAGGCTGCATGCAGTGTTTCGTCGCTCTGCCCCCTAGTGGTCCGGAGATATAAAAAATTGGCAATTTGGCCTGTATTTTCCGAAACGTTTGTCCAAAATTCATAAAATTGGTATCAGCGTGTTTGGCGCATTAAGCCGAGTTGAACCATGTCCATTTTTACTGTGTCGGCCATTTTGGGCGTCGGCCATTTTCAATTATGCTAAAAAATGCTGTATTTCAAACATACTTTACTTTGAAATTCTGAAAGTTGTTGTGAATGTTTGACACCATGCCCTGAAGGGACTCAACAAATTTTACGCCAGTGCCACCTTGTGGCTAAAAAATATAAACATTTTAGAAAAATGCTAATAACTTTTGCTAGTTTAGCCTATTGTGAAAAATCTCATCCAGTTTTGTTCCTTAGGTGGAGCTGAAAACATAGATATAAAATTTACCATAATTGATTAAACTTCCTGTCTGCCATGTTGAATTGGCTGAAAACCTTACTTTTTCTAACTCCACCCAGACCGTTAATCCGATTCTCACCAAATTAGAATAGAATCATCCTTAGACCTTGCTGGCAAAAAGTTATTCGTATTGTGTTGATTGCAGTTTTGGATTTCGATCAGAACCATGACGAATGTGATGCCGTCGGGTCAAGTGGTTTCCTAAGCTGTATCTCTGTAACTGTTTTCCATATTGACACCAAATTTGTTGTGAGTCATCAGTACCAAAGGCTGTCCCCAAAACAAAAGTTCTAAGAGCGCCACCTAATGGTCGAAATTCATAAAATTTTAAATAGTGCTCAATTCAACTTGTTTTTTATGCTACCATGCCTTGAGGTGATTTCATATGTCTTTGGTTTACATTTTGATGGTTCTTCTGCTCACGTTTTGCCTACTGGAGGCTTGGCCCCGCATTACTGCTTGCAGTTATATTTCTTCCTTCTTCTTCTTCTTCTTCTTCTTCCGCCGCAAAGTCAATGGCAGCCCTATGAACCGTTTGCGGGAAAGTTATGAAATTTGGCCCACTGACTGCCAAGCCTCTGACCTACAATCTGACCAATTTTGAAGTCTCCAAACCAAACCATCTAGCGCCACCAATAGGCCAAAGTTACACCCACGTTTATGCTAATAACTTTTGAACCGTAAGTCGCATAAACAAAATTCCACTTCCCACTGATTCCTTGGCTCCAGACGAATCGACCTGACCCTATGACGTCATTTTCCGTCATGCAAATTTTTCCGCCATTTTGAATTTTATGAAAAACCTACTTTTGCTAACTCCTCCGTGGCCGTTTGTCCAAACTACACAAAATTCGCTCCACATCATCTACTGACTATGCCGAACAAAAGTTATTGCTTGGATTTTTGAAGCGTCAGACCATTATTGAATTATTCGCAAATGATCCTTATGCAAAACTCGCAAAAATGATTGTAAGGCAATAACTTCGCAACGCTTTAGCCTATGTACACCAAACTTTGTCTATGTTGTAACACCTATGATCTGAGGCTGCATGCAGTGTTTCGTCGCTCTGCCCCCTAGTGGTCCGGAGATATAAAAAATTGGCAATTCAGCCTGTATTTCCCAAACCGTTTGTCCAAAATTCATAAAATTGGTATCAGTGCATTTGGAGCATCAAGCCGAGTCGGACCATGTCCATTTTTACTGTGTCGGCCATTTTGGGCGTCGGCCATTTTGAATTATGCCAAAAAATGCTGTATTTCAAACATGCTTTACTTTGAAATTCTGAAAGTTGTTGTGCATGTTTGACACCATGCCCTGGAGGGACTCAACAAATTTTACGCCAGCGCCACCTTGTGGTCAAAAGATATAAACGATTTTAGAAAAAATGCTAATAACTTTTGCTAGCTTTAGCCTATTGTCAAAAATCTCATCCAGTTTTGTTCCTTAGGTCGAGCTGAAAACATACATATAAAATTTACCATAATTGATTGAATTTCCTGTCTGCCATGTTGATTGGCTTAAAACGT